>VZTH01010744.1:134754-242281 GCA_013397815.1 Aleadryas rufinucha
AGGGGGGAGAAAAGAGTGGGGGGGGGGGGGGAGAGAGAGAGAGAAAGAGAGAGAAACAAACCATCTTTCAGTTCCAATGCCTCATTCAATTCAAAAGCTCCATTTCTTTTATCAAGAGAAGCTGATATTTTTAAAATTCTGTGTTGAAAGGTGTGGAGATTTCTTTTTACATTTTTATTTCATCCTGTAAGTTACACATACTTTTGAAAGAGCTTCCAGGTTCTCTAGCTGAAAAAGGCAATCATATGCCTGAGGACATATACAATAGGAAATGAAAATGGAGCATTTTATTTCTTATTTGTTGAAAGAAAAATAGTAACTATGACACCAACTTGGAAATAAGAAAAGACTTTCTTTAATTGGCAGAGTTCTGCATACACCTTGCTGCAAAGAAACTACAGTCTAGCACAATTCTGCTTCAGTAGTAAAAAGCCCATTCTCTCTACACCCAGAGGAATCTGGACTTCCTTCCTATTTAATACTGAAGAAAGGAATTTTGTTTGAGATCCAGTTCTCATTTTAGTTTCTGTTCCAGATTTATAATCATTGGCTGAGTCTATCAAGACTGGCTTACAGGAAACTCAGATTTTCTCCTAAGCTTGGCCACAGACTTTTCTATGAGAACTTAGTCACTTTCTTATATTACAATCTCCAAAAAAACCAAGCAACCAACCAACCAAAGAAACCCCCAAAAAACACAAGCACCGCCCCCCCCCCAAAAAAACCCAAACAACCCAACAACAAACAAACCAAAAAAAAGCTCAGCAGCAGGGTATCTACCAAATTACTGCATTATTTTGAGATTCTTGGAAGAATGATGTTAATAAAAGTAGGTAATTAAACTAGGAAATATTTTTAATGAAATAAAAATTTGATATAGGAAAACACAAATAATAAAGAACTCTATAACTTAGCTGACTGATGGGAAATGTCTTCTAAAACTGTCCAATCTTTTGCTGAAATTACAAATAGCAATATTTTTCTTTGGCAACTGTCAGCATGAAACATGCATCACTTTATAATCCATCCAAATTCTCCCTATTTTGACTTTTATTTAACTGGAACAGGAAATGTCTTTGAAATCTTGATTTTTTTTCAGAAATTAAGTTCTGTCTTTTTAAATGGCTTTTAAATTTTAATTTTTAATTATTACTAGGGACAGCTTTTCAGAGTGAAAGAGAAATCTGATAAGACTCTTGAAAATCCAGTTTCACTCTGGGCTAAAGAGAGATTGGGCTGTCAGTCCCATGCTTTGCCTATGTGGTGTGGGCTGATATCAATTAGTGTATTGTTTGGTTTAACAAGAAATTATTCTCCTGGTCTCTGTTGGCAGGTAGGGATGGCAGAGAAACCATCACTCTGACTACTTTCAACATTTTTTTTAGGAAAAATACCACAATAGGGTTTTTTTGCTTAGTATTTTGTCAAGTCTCTATGGATAAAAAATGAGAGTTATACTTCTGAAGCCACATTTAATACGTCTCTTCTCCTGCACAGGGCGAAATGAAATACGTCACTTTGGCTTCCCTCAGCTCACCTAGGCAATTCTAATTTCCTCTGAATGGATGCTTCTCAACTCTTTCTTTAAAGGCACCCAGGCAGCAAGCTCCTGTCTACCAACTCTCTGGAAAGACAGCATGAGCAGATGCATCCAGCTGCAATAGTCAGAAACCTTATTTCCTTTATACCTCCAGGAATACAATCCTTTTTTTTTTTTTCTTTTTTTTTGAAGACTGTGTACATATGTGCAGGGATGGGTGAATTTTGTTAGCAGATGGAAGGTCACAGGTGGTTTTGCATGGAAACATAATTAAATTGCATTGATTAAATTAAATGTCTGACAAATATATGGCCTACTCATCCCACCATGAATGGACAGATAAAATGCAGCTCCATACTCCAGCAATAACTATTTGCTTTTGGAAAGGGAAATTAATCTGGAGTGAACTCACTTGATGCTCCCTGACTCTGAATCCTTCATCAAAATTATTCTTCCTTCAGCTTGGGATGAGAAAGCAAATCATTCACAATTAACAGACTTGCCTTTTATAAATTTTTATTTTATTAGCATTTGCACCAGTCATAGAGTTGCTGATGCCAGAGAACACCTTTCTTATACCTGACAAAATTGCCTCATACATGCTTGGGAAGATCATGCTGATCAAAAATAATTAAGAAGGAAGGAGAGTTATTAAAGCTGAAGACAGCTATCTAATTGCAAATACTGAGTAGCATAATCTTTACCACAATATGAGGGAATACACTGTAGCTGTTGCTTCATTCTGTTCCATCTCTGAACTCGATTTACACACAACAAAAACCTAAGTATAGTCTAAATAATCTGGGAACAGGGATTTTGGTGTTTGTCACTGATGTTTGCAGAGAAGACTTCCATTTACATTTCTGAATCAGTAATAAATACCAGTAAAGGTCTAATACAGCAAGGTTTTTGAACATCCACAACTCTGCATGGTTTCAAAGTAGTCTCTGTTTATTTATGTACTTAGGAAATACTCAGAGCTCAATTTAAGGACTTGTCAAACTCCTATAGATAACTTTGCATCAATTGGACCAGTAAAGTAAAATGAGATCTTTGTAGGACTGGAACTTGTTTAATTAACTGATGTCCAATGAGAACCTCAAACAGAAATCAGTATAAAAATTTGCTTAGGAGCTTCATTCATGTAACATGGGCCAGCATAAAACCTTTCCTCAAAAATGGCAGAACTGTGCTATAACTGTTCAAGTATCTTCAATCACCTGACCTGGGTTAGAAACCACTTAAGAAGACATAAATTATGGGTTATTGTTTTCTTTCTTTCCAGATGGAAAAAATGAAAGAAGTTTTCATAAGAATTTCATTCCTTCATTCTTGCTTGTTCAGTAAAACATCACATTTTAGTACAAAGGGTTTAGAATTAAGTTTGCTTTCAATATTTTGAAAACTTTGAGATTTTTTATGTTCTTTGGCAATTCCTTGGCAGAAATCAACATAAGGGAAAAAAAAGAAGAAGAGGTAGATTACAAGAAACTCACAGAATTATACAGCTATTCAAGGTCTTGATCTGCAGGGCTATGAATTCTGCAGGATTATTTCGGCTACGTTATCTTAATTGTACCTCAGTAAAGAAAATGCATAAATAGAGAGGACATCACAAAATAGATTGTGTGTTCTCTGATAGTATGTTTGGTTTAAGAGCATGGGTCAAAAGATATGTCCTCAGTTTCTTTCAAACGTTTGCATGCATGGTTAGTGCTCATCCCAATCTGGTGAATAGATATCAAGGCCTAACTGTAAAGTTATTTTTTAAGACTCTTACTTCAAACAGTAAGTTTTGCACAAAACCAACATGGGTTCCTGGTGTGGAGCTTTTTCATCATCAAGAAAGAACATTACAATTGCTTGTGCGAAAGATTTTTTTGGGGGTGAGCAAGTTAAAAATAATTTGGGTTTTGTTTTGTGTAAATAATAGCAAATTTGGTTAAAAACCAAGTGTAAATTATTCAGGTTCTTCTTCCTTGGGCACAAATATATGCAAGGGTTTGTGAGCATACTAGATTTTTCTAGGATAGTCTAGGGATGTTTGTTATGTGACCTATATAACATTTTACTTGTAGGCTATTACAGTAATTCAGAATCCCCTGGCAAACACTTACTGTCTTGGGGTGACTTTATGCTGTGTATCCCCTACCATCGCTCTATGCCCAGACATGATTCCTGTGCCTTTAAACTGAGCCTGGGAGAGGAGAGAGAAAAATCTTTCATGTTTTCTCTCCACAGTGAGAGAGATTTCATTGTTTAGCATCATTGTTATTTTCCTGTGTGTTTGTTAAATAAATAGTTCTTTTTTTCCCTTTTCACATCCCTCCAAGGAATATTTTCTTTCCTGAACCTCATGGGAGAGGGGCGGCTGTACCCTGCCTCCCTTCGAGGAGACGTTCCTTTCGGACATTTCCTTGAATTTGGCCCAAACCGGGACACTTACTTAAGAGCAGAAGACTTCCATGTTTTAGTGGAAGAGAATATGACATTTCCCATCCTGTAGCTGGAAGAATTCCTTCTCTTTTCCCAGGAGAAGAAACACTCTTCAGAATAATCTCCCACTTGGAATAGCCACAAACAGTGAAAGCTATCTTATGATAAGCCACACAAAGCTAGTCAGTTTATTAAAAATCTCATGGGTTGAAAACAACTCATTTTCAATGCTTTCTCCAAGAGTTTATCTACACAGACAGCTTATTCAGGTTCTGTGATAGTGTTAGCAGTCAAGAAATCTGGCGTTCACATGTTTTCGAATCTACTTAAATCAAAATAAAACACATTTAAACAGTATATGGCCTGGGCAAGAGATCACATCACAAAACTGAACTTGTATTTTAAGATATATGAATGCAAAGGGACAGGATCAAGGCTTCAGCTTTTGGCCAGGCCTGATGAAACACCCCTCCTGTGGTCGCTTTCAGCTGTGTGAACATTCCCAGTATGGTTCAGTGCAAAGCCAAAATGGCAGAGCTTGCAAGTGTGACAGACAAGAAGTGCTCTTCATGTCATTAACAGCTGAGAGACAGTTCAGCAGATCTCCATCCACCTCTAAAGGTATCAGATACTGGCTTCTAATTGAGGCTCAATAGCAAGGCATTAATGCTAGTGCTAAATGCACTGGTATCCCTGCTGATGTGAGTGTCTGAGGGGATATTTTTCTTTGTGAACTCATCAGTTCCAGGGGAACCAGAGATGAAGGATGATAGACAAGGAATACTTACACAGACAAATACTGATTTCTCATCTGCCATGACAAGCACCAGTCTCAGCTGTAGGGGAGCAGACTGCAGCAACCAAAGCTCCTCAGCCCAGTAACCATAGTACTTATATGTGGTACTAGCTTCTACAGAGGTAGTCAATCACTTATTACCTAATATGAGCCTGCTTGACCCTCAAATTGCCTCCATGTTACAGGATTTCACGCCTGAAACTTCAGCTACATATGCAAGTGGTCACAGCATTCAGAAATGTCAGAAAGCCTTTATGCCAGTGACAAGTCACGCAGGAATCTTCTAACAAAGCCAGGGGCACAGACATGGAGACAGCTACTTTCTATACCAACAAATTTCTCCAGGGTAAAAAACTAATTTCAGTTTTCAATCCCTTTCTTCTTGCAAAAAGTCCCAGATGCATGTCAAATAGCATAGAAACCTTGTGCAGTCCACTGCCCTCCATCAGAAGCTAAGCTGAGACTAACATGTGAACAAGGTCTGAGAGCTGGAACCCCTCAGAGGCTTTCAAACCAGAAGACAGAGGCTTTAACTTTGAAGCTGTCCACATTCCCTCTTATTGGGATGCTCATTTTGCTTGGAGTTATCTTCAAAGTTAAAATAACTAGGAGATTGTGATATGTGATAATACAGGAAAGAGAATCAGATGTTTCTGTGAATGTTGCAAATGCAGAACTGTGTAAAGGAAACTTTCCTGTCTGACCATCCAGGAGCCACTCTGTCAGTCACTTCCAGAATCAGAGACTTTCACTGCTGGGACTGAAGCCCCTTAGCAGTGTGTGGCTCCAGTGACCCGACAGGTGCCCCACTTGACCTCCTACACACCCCACACTCAGTCAGACAAGGTTTCCTTACCAGCACAACCCCAGGTTTCTCATAACAGAGTATCAGACCTCTGGATCCTTAGGATAATTTAAATTTGGTGGGACAACAAAAAAACAGCTTGAGCCAGGTGCCTCAGAAAGGACCCTGAACTAAAGACTACCAGGGCTTTTATACTCTCACAGTTTAAGCCCATGAAAGTCTGTGGTTGTCGGCTCCTGCTGTGTCTCTGAGTCCGCCCCTCACCCGGTTAAGCCACAGGTCTCCATGTCCTTTGTTATGCAGAGGGTCAGAGCCAGTTCATGGCCCCTTGCCTCGGGCTCCTCCCACCCAGACCTCAACCTGCAGCTCACACTGCAAACCGAGCTACCTGCACTGAATGGATTCCTCAACTGTTAACATGAAAATTCCAGATACTGCTAATGATGCACCTTACCACTGCAGGATTTCCTTCACGGATGTCACAGCATATGTTCTGAAACTTTGTAGGGTTTATTTTCAGATGGAGCAGGGTGGGGGGGAAGGAGTGCAAAGCTCTCAGACTCAGTCCCCTCAAACCTGTTTTCCAGTCTGAACTGCTATTCAAGTCAGCTATATTCACAACTGTTTTCTGATAATGATTAGAAACATTCATCAAATGGATATTTGTTCACTCTAGTGTATGGAAAGTAACAATTCCATATTCAGCAATAAACATGAATATTCATTATGTGCCATTTTATTACTTTAATCATCTACTAGAGAGATAGGAATAAACCCTTGTATCTTCCGTGTACAATGCACACTTTGTACAAAGTATAGGGAATGCTGAATGTTAATTGATCATAAATGTGTTGAGACCAAAACATTTTTGACAGTGATACGGTGAATTGTACCATCTGCCCTTTTATTAAATATGTTTACACAGACAAAATTAAAATCAAAGCTGCTATTTGGATCACATCGTTGAATAAGTTGGAACTCCTTCTGGATCACTACTTCTGGATTACTGTCTGATGTGTTTCTAAACATCATAAAGTGCTCTACCCAAAAACTGAGAGGTAGAGCTACTACTAATTACTTTACAATCACAAAGGATGCCCCAGACCAGGGTATCAGGAAAGTTCCTGATGACAACTCACATGCGCATGAAAAGTCTGTTCATGGTTTGGGGCCCCAGACCAGAGACTCCATGGTCAGGAATAGGCTTGGCTATGGTGGGAGCTGTAAATCAGGCAGAGACCAAGTTCAAAAGCTTCTGCCTGAAATCAGCTCCCGTGGGCCAGCCCTTGTAAGCCTCCCCCCGGAGCTGTCAGGGAGCCTCTCCCAGTGTCACCAGAAGGAAGAGGTACTGCCCCAGCTGCACTGTGCTGAAGCTGGCTCTGAGCTCAGGCAGACAAAACCTCAGCATGGGGCAGGATTTGCTCAGGGTCCTTCCAGCATGGTTCTTTATGTGCAAACATGCTACTACTGTGAGGGATTCAGCAGTTCAGCTAGATCATTTTATCTATCTGCTTCCAGCCCACTGCAAATGTGAAGTAAATTACTTGGCAATTGCAGAAGAGTAGGGGGTGTGTGAAGAATCAATTAAGAAGAGTCAGCTGAGAAAAGGTAATTTGTTATGACATGGTAACTTTGTTTGTAATTGTTGGTAGCTTCTGTAAAGATTTTTGACTTCCAGAGGGTTAACCACTTTCTAGTGTCTTATTGTCTTCTAATGAGGAAGAACGGACAAACGGGGGAGCATTTAGCTTTCCAGTTTATTGCCTAATTTTCTGAGTGTTGAGTAATTCAGCTCAATTACCCAAGACAAAGAAATGTCAACAGATTGCTTTTATTTCATTAAAATCTGCTGTTGGAAATAAACTCTGCAGAAGTTTTCTTTCTTGGAAAACAATGCAAAATTAGCTAGGTATATTTTACATTTTTCCAGTTTTTCATGCATTGGCTATTACAACTTTATGCTACTCACTGGATACAAGTTAGTCTAGTGGTCTAATCCAACGTGAAAGCATGTTTCATCTAAAACAGGGGAAAAAAGAGTGGTAGACAAACTAAAAAAATTGATTTATTTTAAATGCCCCTAATCCTGGAAAAAACCCCAATGAAACTATTTCATTAAATAATTTCTCAAAAATGTCCCTCAAACCAGTATTGGATGAGTGGTTTTCAGAATTACAACTTGTATTTTCACTTTTATCCAAAATAAATGTCACAAAATTTCCAAGTCCATTATTGCACTGAGCTCTCTGTAATAATGGCATGGTTTAGTCTATGACATATATTGACCTTTGTAAATTGCTTACTGCTTTGGTTTTTTCCTTTTGATTAATTTTAGTAACTATTTTGATAAGTGCTATGAATTAGTAGGTACCATGATCCCAGAAGTCAGAGGTCTCTGATTTTTACCATTTCTGTCACTTACTTGTTTTGAGATTGAAGTCCTCAGTGTTTCAATGCCTTCCATTTTGCTCCTCTAAAATAGGACTGAATTATTTTAAATCTACAGTGATGAAATAATGAATGCTTGCACAGAGATTTGAGAATATAAAGTGCTCTATAAATACCAAGCATTATTATCACCAGTCTACAATAGAAGAATGCAATCCTGGAAGGAAACCAACAATGAATTCAAAGCTGAGGGATTAAAACTAATGATTTCAGAAGAAAGAGCAAATTTAGCCTGAGACGTGTGTGTTGTATAAACACATTTTTAGAGACCTCAGACTACCTTCAAATGTTGCCCTGTCACACAAATCCCCCCAAAAAAGTACAACAACTTTATGCTTTAAAAATAAGCAACAAAAAGGTCTCAAATCATTTGCAGGTCACAAATACACTATAACCTTAATGTGGTTGCTGGGAAATGATGTGGAGTTCTAAACAAAGCTCTATTTCATTTTATTGTGTGAAGAAAATCATACACCTCTATCTCTAAGGAAAGGAAGGGAATTATGCTTGTAGTTGGATGTCTAGTTAGAGTTTGGCACAGGATGTCTTGGGTATTTACCACAATAGGGCTTGCTGCACTAACCTCACAGTTAACAGGTGCATGGACAGTGGAATATCAGCTCCCTCCCCACTATCTCTGTGTCACAGGGTGTGTGTGCCCCAGTGCAGGATGTTAGTCCGTACTTGACCTGTGGTATCTGTGGTGTTTAACAATGTGATCGCGGCCAAGCATTCAGGAGATTAAGAGTCTGTTTTGCTCTATGGCTTTATGCATATCTATCTCTTTCTCTGTGTCGCTTTCTTCACTAGATCAATTTTTATTTTTTCCTTGGACAAGCACTATAGTGGAGCAGGTAATGCCATTATTTTATGTACTTTTGCTTTTTCATACAGAAGGTGCTCAATTTCAGTCTACTATGACCTCCACAATAGTTATAATACCAGAACAATATTAATATGTTCCAATTATATTTTGGTTTTTATAACTTTTTTTTATTGAGGTTAGCCTGAGACACAGATTTTGAGAGTTTAAATACAATAGAGCTGCTGATAGTTAAGCAACAATATCTAGAGTTGTGATCCAATTTCTCTGCTCATTTGCCACCAAAGTCAGGAAGCATAAACTTATGAAGCACTATCTAAAGTGTTAAAAACTTGGAATTCTGTTGCTATAGAAGTCCAAAAGTAATCTAGCTTAAGCAGCTCTGAATAGAGCAGGCCCGTATTTATTATTTTCAGGACATAGTGTTGGGGGAAGGAGTTGTTCCCATAATTATCAGACTCCTGTGCAAATTAAGTTTTTGTAATGATTTCTGCAATTTTGAATTACCTGCTAGAAGACTCACTAAAAAACCAGGCAGAGGTCTTGGGCTTACAGCAGTGCACTGAGCAAATGAAGTATCCTTCCATATACTCCAGCAGGGAGTGTGGTATGTATGGGGTTTCTGAGGCAGCAGGAACTGACTTTATCCAGCAGCAGGGAGAGATAAAATATGTGAGTATAGGCACGCAGCAATGCTCCTCCTAGCTCTTTGTGATAACATATTATTACATTTAATTTTATTTACCTGTGGGAAGAATATCCAGTTCTAGGGTGTCAGAGGTTCCAATCTGGAGAATTAATCTCAGATCAGAAAAAAGGGCATAGGTTCTAAGTCAGAAAGAGAGGACAACTTAGAAGAGAGTTGTGGAGTACCTTAGCTGGAAGTTTGAAAGCAGGCAAATGACACAGACTGATGGCATCCTGGGAGTAGCAATCATGGTGTGGTGGTATAGTGGATTAATATACCTGCAACCTTCTCTTGCTCGTGACTCAGACAGTCTTTGGGGAGTGGATACGTGAATGCTGAGAGGGAAAGCATTTTCATATGAACGATTTATCGTAGAAACCTAATTCTATTGAGGAAGATTATTATTTATATCTTACAGTCCTTAAAACCTTCTAGAGAAGTAGGATTTGACACACATTTCAGTATTTCCTTCTGACTAACCTTGGATTGTTTCCGTGATGCCCTCATTTGACTGGATTTTATCATGATGCATCTGTACACAGCCTAAGTGAGCATAGAGACTTTTGCAATATAAACAGTAATAACGTGAAAGAAAAATAGATTTTTAACAACTTGTGATGTTCACGTTATAAGGATTTAGATGAGGGTTTTATTTAAAAAAAACAATGTATGCTTTTTAATCTTACAGCATACTGTTATAATATAGAGAGCAGAAATGCTAAACTAAGTGAAAACTGTTTGGAAATTTCCAGAGAGTACTGAAAAGTTTTCACTTCACATTGAATAATTAAGTTTCATCTGAAACTAAGGCTCGAACCATAATTCCTGGTATTATAATCACTAGGATGTATAGGCAAATTTGCACCCTTTTTTTCTTACTCTCTTGGGCTCAGTTAATTAATATTCATGTAAAACACAGCTACTCTAGCAGAGAGGATTGAAAAAAAAGCAATTGCATAATAACAAATGTGTTTGAAGGTAATTTATTCAGCTTCTTTGTGTGGAAACGAGGATCAAATCCTGTTGAACATGAGGCAAAAGAGAGACAGAACTTGCTAACTAAGTTGTACAATCACTAAAAGCAATTCTGCTTTTAGTGATTTCCTCAGTTAAGACTTTTTTTCCTCAGGAAACCTAGACTGTAATAAATGGTATAGTAAATCCATTTTTTAACCTTCCTAGTGCCAGATTAAAGTGAACCTGAATAATGTGTCATCTGGCCTCCTGTAGCCATTGGAAGATCAGCATAAAGTCCCTTGATCCTGTCTGATTTGAAAGCAATGCACTTGTCAGCCTACACCTGATCCAGGCGCATCATATTTTCCCAGGTGAGTGGTGCAGGAAAACACAGGTCGAATATTTAGTTATCCCATATATACAAGCTATCTTGAAATTTTGAAATCCCAGAAATACCCATGGAATGGTAAAAGGATTAGCCATCCATCCTCAGAATGTGCTGAAATGTTGACGCCCTCAAGACAGCTGAAGATTGTCCTTACATTGCCAGTTATCCTGAGGGTATCAACAGGATAAGAGACAATTCAGACTGTTCTCTTCCAACAATATAGTCTTTTCTATTCCCCATGATAAAATACTAATGATACAGGATTCTTTTTACAAGAGATGAGATTAAAATTGGTTTGTTACTTACGTTGTACCAATGGTGTTGATGAGCATGTTGCCATCAATAATGTCTTTTTTTTTTAAGGTTGTCTCAAGGGTTCACATACATCTTATTCTAACCAGTTTCTGCCTGTCAATGAGCACTGGACAGAAAATGAAATATGTGTGTTCCTGAAAATATTATCCCAGCAACAGGTACTGCTTGGCAAAGACAACTTGAGCATCATCAATGGGCATATAATGGACAGCAGAGCTGCATCTACAGCATTATGGTATGTGCCTTTGAACATATAACATAAAAAAGAGTAAAGCTAAGGAGGCCTATAATGCCCAGAAGTAATTTGTTTCATCTCTCAGCTGTCTTCCTAAAAGGTGTCTTAAATATCCTTAAATGTATTTTAAAACTCAAAAAAATGCAGAAATTTTTGCTGTAGTAAACAGGTCAAAATCCAGTACACCAATTTATCCATGTAAAGTAAAAATTAAGTTTTTATTTACTAAGTGGGGCATTTTCAAGCCTCATCCTGAACTGTCACCTTTGTCAGATCTGTAGACACTGTAAGAAAAAGCTGCAAACTAAACCGAAGGAAGACCTTTGCACAAATTCCCACTCTGAGTTTGTTCCACAAAGTGAGAAGCCTTAAAAGAAATGTTGAATCAAGCTCAGAGTCATGATGAGGAAAGGAAAAAGATCATTAAAGATCAAATATGTTCCTTTTTAAGAACCCAAGCTAGCTACTGCTGCTCTGGAATTTAGTGTTCCTGACAGTGGCAGCTACAGTACCACCTAAAGAAACAGAATTGCACATTTTGTGCAGCTAAATAATTTCAAAGAAAGAACATTAGTTCCTCTACTAATCTTCTACCTCAGAAACACTTCTGAAATGTTATATTTGATGTCAGTAATCTCTTAAACCAGCAGGAATTCACTGGCTGAATATCTGTAACCTTTAGCTTTGAATCTTTTAATTATGCCTTTACCCCTAGCTATTTATCAGATTTACAAATTCCCCAAATAGACTAAGACTCCTGGAGGTTTGCAGGGCCACTTAGAGTGAAGTACATTTTGTGATTGTTACTGAGGTCTATCTGTCTTGTTTACTTCACAGGCCTATCCCACAGTAAGTGTTCTTGCTGGCTTAGCAATTCTAGCAATAAGCAAAGAGCTACCTCCAAGCTTTAGGCAGTGTGGCGGTGGCCCAACCCACTTTCCAGGTGAATGACAAGTGGGTTGATTTCCCCGCCCGAGACTCCACCTCTGAGGGCGGATCGGAGGAGGAGATAAGGCTGTGATGCCACCGCCTACTAGGTGTTCCCTTGAACATGTCTCCTCCCTGGTTTCTAGAACCCTCTCTCTCCCCCGGTTCCTTATTAGTTAGTAGAAGTTATGTTTAATAAGTAGTTCATTGATTATTCTATTAGGCTCTGGAAAGTTCTGTTTTGTTACATCCCTGGTTGGCTAGTTTAAACTAGTCCCTCCCAATATGTTTCCCGGTTGGTTGTATGTCACCCCCTTGTCATTTCCTAAGTGGTTGTTCCTTTACTCCTCCCTTTTCCCCACTCTTCTATTTAGTCTCATGCTAATTAAACCAGAGGGGCCAGACCAATGGCCAGATTCGGGTGGCTAGTTCCCTCTGAGACTTTATTCCTATTAAATTGCTTGGAATACACTAGCGCCTGAATCCTCCTTCAGTCTTTACCTTCGCCTGCTGCGGTTTTTCCATCTGGGCTGCACCAGCCTAATCGGCTGTTGGCAGATAGCCTCAGGGCGAGCTGTGGCTCCCGGGGCAAACATCTGCGGTTTGAGCTGCAAAGAACCCTGCTCCGTGCCGTCGCACCGGGACCTCCCGGAGTGTCCAGAGTAAGAGGACAGCAGTCGCCGCCTGCCACGCCACCGGGCGGCTAGTGGTCAGCGCGGCAAGGCAGGATGAATAATATTGTGCCTTCTATATAAAAATCCCCAAAACTTTGCAACACTAAAGAAATATTGAGGGCAGAAAGTTGATGGCATTTCTCCCAAGCATGTTGAATGTCAAGCTTTGCATTAGACCGAGGACAGTTTTCTGACTCTTCTCCTGATGGAGTAGTGGAAGGGGGGAATGACACTAGATGCGTCACTTCTTAGCTCAGAATGTGTAATTTTCTCTGTGCAACGATGTCTTGACATAGACTACAGCATGCAGATGATTACTGGCATATATTTTACTGTGTGTAACTCTCCAATGCTAATCCTTCACTCATGACAGCATGGCTCACAGGAGTAGCCCTTCTTTTGGTTCTTAACACCCTCTGGTAGCTCTCCACAGCTGCGTGTGTGAAGGAGAAAGCAGGACTAGGTGACCTCCAGAGGCCCCTTCCAAGCTAAATTATTCCGTGTTTCTATGCAGAAAGATATACTAATTTTCTAAATCACTCCACACTGGTGATGAAAGGTATCTTGGGAACTTTCTATGTGAAAGAGGTAACAGAAATTTAATGAATTAGTATTGTTGTTGTTGTTATTATTATTATTATTACTGGTAGAAATCTTGTATGAGAGGAAACTTCTGGTAAATATAGAGAAGGAAGATCAGGGAATCCATTTGCAATGCAGCAACTTCATGCAAATGCCAGCCTGTGTGCAGAAGCATAACAAAAAATATTATTGGGAAAATAACAATTTAACAGTAACGTGCTGCTGCCAAACTGCCATTTCTCTCTGTGAATAAATCTTTTATTTCCTCTCTGGATTTACCATAGGTGTCAAATTGGGAATACACTTATGATTGAATTGAGATCCTTTTAGTCTCATTCCTCATGCTACAACATAATAAACACTTTTATTGCCCAAATTTCCTTAGTGTGTATATTATTAGGAATCATAGAATTTGTCTTATACCTGACTGCAGGAAATCAGTAAGAAGAAATGCCTTTTAAAGGTAAAGGGGCCTGGAGGATTTTCACACAACCAACCAATGAATATATTAAGTGCTGTCATAGTAAATGAATAAATAAATATATAAATAAAGTCACGAATATTTGCCAGTCTCTGTTGCCTTAAAAATTTAACTAACTTCATTTTCATTTTTATGTTCTCTCCAAATATTGTCCTAGAATAACTCGACTTTTACTTTGTTAGAAAAGCTTTGATTAGCTTTGATTCTGACTGATAGGAAGAACTATTTGAATCAAACAGAAATAGGAGCTTGGAAATACTCTGGAAAACAGCATGGGTTTTATGTCAAGAAAAAGACCACTCTATATTTCAAAAGAATCAAAAGCATTTTCCCAGGGTTTTACCCATTAAATACGGGGTATTTTGAAAAGCAGGGTCAGATCTGTGTACTGTTCAAGTTTCTCTAGAAGGTGTTAAAAATTTTACTCCATGAGTGGGAGACTGTGTCAGCTGGACTTCTCAATTGTTTTCAATATTAAGTTTATTGATATCTTAATTTTTCATGACAGTATATTAGACTGCCAAAAAATTGGAGTATCTTTTCTTCCCCTACTTGTCATGTTTATTCAATGTATAACAGCTCTTTTCATTTACTAACCAAAATGAATGTTCCTTTCTTTTGTTCTCCTACCCTCTGCCCCACAGAATTCTTTTTTGCATGTTTAAACAGTTTAGAAAAGAAATTCTGACTTACATGTTTACTACTCTGAATGAAATAATAATTTTAAAGTATCATGAACATTAAATGCTTTCTTTAGTAAATATCATGAATATTGCCAGGAATTCAGGCACTTACAAATGATGAGAAAGTACTTTTACATCTCCAAAAATAAGTCTGTGTCTTTGAAAGGAAGTAAGAGAGAGGTTAGAGACACTCCTTGTTTTTGTCTCTGTCTTGTGAATTGTATCTGACTGGCTAAGATTTCTAGTAAAATTTAATAATGGAAGGAAGTTGTGATATTGCTTCAGTAGGTGAAATTACATCTAGGATGACATTAACCCTAAAACTGGCCTTATTCTTTTTGAAAGGATAACACCAGAAGCTGTAAAAAATTACTATTCCTAGAATATTTTTTACTGTCTGTCCTAGGTTACAGTGTAAAACGTGACCAAGGGCAGGTATTCTGTTACCATCTTCATGGGCTGTTGCAGCAGGTGGGGCAGAGTTCGTTATCTGCTACCATGACTCATCCTTGATAACTCCTTGTGGGAGCTATCTCTGTTAATGGGCAATCAAGGACCCTGCCACATGACTCACAGATAACTCGCTCTGGGCTATCTCCTGTTAATGGGCCCATCAATGCCTTGCCTCATGACTCACCATCCCATTGTGAGATGCTCCACCCAGGAGGAGGAACTGAGAGTTCCCATCTGTATATAAATCAGAGGTTTGGAACAGCACAAGCAGCCCTTACCTACGGGACTTCCGGAGGACAAGAGCTACACTGCTGGACCTTCAGGCGAAGACCAGACTCTTTTTCCTACAGGATCACTGCTTCAACAGGACCACTTCATCTGGACTGCCACCAACACCCTGACCAACAGGGTGCCAGGTTGTATTCTGACTCTGTCAGTGGGTTTTTCTTTGTAGTATTGCATTTATTTCATTTTTCCTATTAAATTGTATTTCTGACTTGGAGTCTCACTGGTTTGCTTTCAAACCGGTACACTGTCCCAGTGTTGCTTCCTTGATGTATACGTCTGCCCCTGCAGAAACGTGGTGTTGCATTGTATGAGACAACCTTGTGAATGGACCTTAACCATCTGCGATATTGTTCAGCTTGAATAATAATAGGCTTGTGCCAAGCCAGCACACTGGGACTGGGGGCAGAGTAAGGAGTTCTTCCACCAGCTGTCCATCTGAAATACCTTGGGAGACAAGGTTGACGAAGCAGGAAGGGGAGGAGATACTCCAGTTGCCAGAGCAGGGATTTCTCTTCAGCCTGTGGTGAAGACCATGGTGAGGCAGCTGTGCCCCTGCAGCCCATGGAGGTCCATGGTGGAGCTGGCAGGTGTGTTCAAATGAAGCTGTGACTCTATGGGAAGCAGATTTTCTGGCAGGACATGTGACCCCTTGGGGGACCCACACTGGGGAAATACGTTCCTGAAAGGCTACATGCTACAGAATGGGCCCATAGTGTAGCAGTTCATGAAGAGCTGCAGCCCATGGGAAGGACTAATGTTGAAGAAGTTGACAGAAGCCTGTTTCCCATGGGAGGGGCCCCATGTTGGAGCTGGTAAAGCAGTTGTACCCCCTGAGGAGGAAGCAGTGGCAAAAACAATGTGTGATGAACTGACCACAAACCCTATTCCCTGTACCCCTGCACTGCTGATGGGGAGAAGGTAGACAAACAGGACTAAAGTTGAGTCTGAGAAGGAGAGAGGGGTGAGGGGAAGGTGTTTTTAAGATTTGGGTTTATTTCTCATTATTCTACTCTGATTTGGTTGGTAATAAATATAATTTATTTCCTGAAGTCCAATCTGTTTAGTCTGTTTAGTGACAGTAATTGGTGAATGATATCTCCCTGACCTTATCTCAACCCACGAGCCTTTTGTAGTTTCTATACTTCATTCTGCTGAGCAGGTTAGTGACAGAATGGCTTTAGTGGATACCTGGCATCCAGCCAAGGTCAAGCCATCACATCAGTTATGAGTTAATTTCTCTCACAAACTTTAGTTCTATTTCCTGTTTTAAAATCTGAGTTTTCTTAGAAATGTGTCACTTTTCAAAGTGAATTTCTCTGTTTTATAACAAAATTGCATTATTAAATGCATTTCCACTTTGGTGTGAACACCAAGATTAAGCATTTTGCTTATTCAGCAACAAAAGTCTCCCACTAGGCCTTAAATGTGGATTATTTTCCTATGAACACCGCTATCACGATATTCTCATTCAGTTATTTGATTGGAAGAGCTCAATGGCTAATGCAAAGGCATGCATACCACAGCATAGATAACAACATGTCATAGACAGCTCAAAAGTCTATTAATTTCACACAAATATTGCCTCTCTTGCCAAATATCTCCTTCAGAAAAAGAAATACACAACAGTTCCCCACATTGAAATAAAACTTCTCCTAACTGAAACCATTTGCAAAGGGAAACTAATGCTAAGATCTGTAAAGGCTTCAAAGTAAAATAAATATTATTCTGAAGGGCACCTTATTTAGATAGGTTGGAGGCCGGGGAGAGGAAAAAACAAAGTAAAGAATTAAATCATGAGTGAACCAAGAGCAGCAACAGAAAAGGTGTTTAAATGCATGCTACAGCACCTTTTCTTCCTCTCCAGTAATGTGAATGGTTTGTCTTATGTACCTGGGGAATATTCTTCTCTTTCTCTACTGTTAATTACTACATTAATACACTTTAAATGTTTAGAGGGGAGGATGGGGAAGCTGCTTGAAATTATTTTCAAGGAGGTCTTTTAATTCAGATGCTTCGTTCTCTTCCAAGTTCCATCTTTCCTGCTCATGCTTCCTCTCCTCAATATGTGCCTTTGCTGAGCATGCAAAAGGCAGAGAAGCTGTAGATTTATAGCACATTTAATTCTCAAGCAAGTGGGGATCGATATTCAGGACACAAGGTCTGCCCTACCCTGATAACTGTAAACCTTCCGTCTATCATTGGACACCTCAGGGAAACTCACAAATCACAAAGCACTTGCTTATCCCCTCCTGGATTCTTCTCGGTTTCTTGTTTAAGCTTAGCTGAGTAGTCTCTGTGACTCTTCCTTTGCTGTTCTCCTTCTTAGGATTTAATGAGGAACCAGGAGAAACAAAGGACAAAGGAGACTTTGTCTTTCTGTGAGTCTGGTAACACTTCAGTAGGCCTTGAGAACAGCTCAGTGGTTGGTTTGTTTCTTGTCTGTACCTCTTTGCAGAAAGCCAACATTTTCAGCCATGACTAGGGTCAAAATGGTTAGTATGCCCTAATGATCCAGGAAGGGGATTAATGTTTCCAAACTATCTTTTTGTCCCAATGGTGAATTTCCGGTATGGTCTGGCAGTCATTACTGAAACTTCAGGCTGTAGCTGCCCACCTGGGGACTGCTGCCTGCTCTAAATGGAATGGTGGTGCAAAAGGTCTTCCAAAGGAGAGAATGAGATTCATGACGAATGCTACAAAAAGTATTTGAAGACATTCATTGGGACCCTGTCCTTGGCCTTGGGATAAACCTCAAAATATTCATGGAGCTGCACTGAGCAGTAGTTAATTAAGTTAAACAGAGACAGAAGCTAAGTGTGATAACAAGACAGGGAGGGGCAGTAGCATTGCCAGCTGGGGTCCAGACACACAATATGGCAACGGGCAAGGATGGAACACCCATGTTGTGATGGAAGCCAGTGTACAAACAGTGCAGTAAAGCCCCAGCAAGTCCGTAGTGAAGATGCAGATTAGAAGTCAAGCAGAAACCTTAGCTTGTAGAGTTTCTGTCAGCACCTTTCCAGCTCCACTTCACCTGAAGCTCTAGATTAGTTTTAAACCTGAGTGACTTCCTAGAGATGTAAGCAGCTAGTGAGGAACTTTTTTGCTACCTAGAAGCCCCTTTGCATCCCCATTCCACCTGGAATTCTAGTCTTTTTCCCTCAAACCTCAAAACTTAACCTCAGATTTAGATCTGGACTAAGACTTAAATCATGAGACAAGCTATGACCCAGAAGAAGTTGTTGGGGAGAATTCCTGATGCAATTAGTCCTGTCTTTGGCAACTGCCTTGCAATCCCACTGCATCTATAACTTTTGTCTTTATCTTACTACTAATGCTAATGCTAACCCAAAGACTTCAGGTGAGCTGAAGCTTAATCCAAAACCTGCTTCCATAAACTAGAGGAAGAAGTCAGAGAGCATTCTTAGTAGAGCTCACTCTTCTTCTGGTATCCCTTTTTCAGTCTCACTGTAACGGTAACTCCAGGCTTTGTCTCTGATCCCTCGGCATAACCCTAAGGCTAATCCTATGCCTAAGCCTCAGGGTAGGATGAAAATAGCCATATCCTTCAGGAAGCCACTGTCAGGAAAGAATTCTTGGGGTAGCCCACTTTCTTTTTTTGGTACTTTGCAGCCCCACATCCACCTAAGCTTTGTCTCCTGGCTCACTGCTCCCTAGGCAGTTTTTATGGCTTTCAGGAACTCGTCTCACTCATCCTTTCTGACTATTCCGATTTTATTCAGTATTTTTCCAACACATTTCTTTATTCTGTTCCTCAGATAGATATCAAGTGTCTCAGAGAGCAACAGTAACCTAAGAACCCACATCTGTTCTTCGGTCTTTCTCCTTACTGTAGTTGCCCATCTGTTCTCTTTCTCTTGTAACATGTGTGCTCCTGATAGATAGATTCATCAATGATGCACTTATTTAATGCAATATCTTTGTCCTTTATCAAGCACTTATGCAAATTGTGGCCATGAGCATCACTCTGTTTGGTTAAAGAGACACTTACGGTGTCAATGAACTTAATACACATGCACAAGTACTTGCACATCTGTAGAATCTTAGTGACAGAGATCAGTATTTGATCCAAGGCAAGTTAAACCCTGGATCTTAACTATCGGTTTTGTTCAGATATGACCCTACTATGATGCTGCAGTCTAGATTCTTAAAGACTTATTGCTTAGATTCAGGTGCTTGAGTAACTGACCTTCAATTTTAACAAAGTTTCTTTTCTTAATTTTTATGATTAAAAGCTTGAATCCTTGAACTTTAAAAGTCATGTTAACAGAAGATACATTAAGTATACGTTCTTCTTTATTTCATTCTGTAGAAGCTAATAATTAGTAAATTATTCTCTTATTTGCAAATTCAGAGGTGGCAATATTGGAAGAATCCATCAACATAAAAAGCTTATCATTAACATATCTTTAATTCTTTGGGCTATAAACCTCCTAATAGAGTTCTTATATGCTTTTACCTTAATTACAAAAGTTCATAGACAGTTTTCATTTTGTCCTCTGGCACAAGGACGTGTGTTGGTAGTAAGGGTTTTCTTAATACTTGCAGGTGCCATTATGGGGTGAATTCACTGCCCTTCTGATTCAGAATTTGGTTCTGAGACACTAAATGATGAAGCTTTTATCTGTCTGAAAATAAAATTAAATATTATATTTAATTTTGGTACTTTCTCTAACTGTCTCCTGGCAAGCTTCCGTATAGTCTGTCCCTGTCTATTTAGAGAAAGCAAACTACTCGTAGTCTAGATTGCTTTTTTAAATCCTCATCTGGAACACACGCTCTGTTCACATTTTGAGGTCTCACCTGTCTAACTGCTTGGGAAAAAAATGAGCTTTTATTTTTATTTCCCTTTATAAGCCACATAATTAATATGATCAAAAAGATCACTAGTTAACAGTTAGATTCAGTTATTCTTGAGGTTTTTCACCTTTTTAAAATTTTTTGTCTTTGACAAATCAGGTTTAATTGATTCAGCTCTCTTTATTAGGTTTCTGGAAATTACACTATTTAGCATTTATTTCTTCAGTACATTTGATCAGCTTTAAGGAAGTTCAAAAGTTCTCAGACTTTTCTATTTGGTGCCTATCTAATTGAGTCGAACACAAGGTCATGTTGTCCTGGATTTTCTACATAATTTCTACCTAATTAATTTCGTTTAAAAGTGAAAAAACAAATGAAATTTCTTAGGAGGACTATTATTTGCTAACCTTCATGCCAATAACTAAAAAAATGGAAACATTTATTCAGAAGGAAAAAGATATTCCTCCAAGAAATTTGGATAATACCCATTGTCTTTCTGCCAGAAGTCTAGATGAGATCAACTGGCTTTAAACCGGGAGAACAGAAGGAAGATATTCAGTGAGTTTGCGAAGACGTGCAATAACTGTACAGACAACTAGTAAATATAGAGTATGCCCCACAGTTAAAATGCACTCCATGTCCAGTTGATGACTGATAATGAATGGGAGAAGCCAGGAGGCCCTTATCTCTCAGCACCTTTATCAGTGACCTGTGTGATGACACAGATTGCTCTGCAACAAATGGCAGAGCTTCAGATCAAAGGGATCTTACAATACTAGGGGATTAGGCCAGCAGAAAATCCATAAAGCTCAAGAGAGAAAGTGAACATTTCTGTATGAGAGGCAGAAAACCCCCAAATGTATTGATGATACCAAATGAGATGCAACTGACTGAATAGCAGCCCACACACAGGACCCAGATGTTAAGGTGAAAAGCAAGCTCAACATAAACCAACAGTGTGAAAGGCAGCCACAGCTGTGGAAAAGTTAGTAGAAATGTGACTATCAGAAAAAAGGACTACATTACACCGTTCTGCCTAGAGGTAGTGACATAACATTTAGGACAACCTAACCAATATTTGGTTCCCTAGTTCAAGAAAAACATTGAGAAACTGGACAGGATTCAGCAGAAGGCTGCTAAGACAATCAGGAATTATGAGAACATGGCAAATCAGGAGGTAAATTTTTTAATCTGGCAAAGAGAAGTCTGCAGCATCTATAAGCATCTGAATGTGCATTTAAAAGTGGATGGAGCTAAACTACTTTTCTAGAGTCAAAGTAGTGTTGTAGTGGCAGGTTCCTGAAAGAGGATTGTGGAGCCTTTGTCCTCAAAACTTTTTTAGGCCCAGATAGACAAAGCCATGTCTGATCTGTTCCAGTGTTGGATATGGTCACATTTAAAGGGAAAGGTTAGATGAGAGGTTTGGAGATGTCCCTTCCTGTCAGCATTTCTAATATTCTATGCTTGGTCAGATAACTTGGATTGTGAGAAATGTACATTTCAAATGAATAACATGCCAAGTATATTAAAAGACTTCTAAAAACTGCAAGTCTGTTCATTTGTATTGGCCTTAATTAAGAATCTTCAGAAAGAATTTATAAACGATCAATGCACTTATTTCCATTTTGCTGGGCTTACTAGAAATGATTTAAACATTTCAAAATCCAGCCTGAGATTTAAAAGAGAAAGCACAGGTTTTGCACGCAAGATATACTGCAGGAGTAATACTACCAAGATTTAAACTTATTGATGTGGAAGAAAAATGATGTGCATGATGAGAAAATGGGGATGGATTGCATGATGTAGTTTGTCTCTATTAAGGTTACAGGACGGATATTCAAATAGCCCTTAGGTAACTAAATTCTATGGACTTTCAATGAAACTGAAGTTTCTAAATGTTACTCTTCCCTTTGAAATTCTAGCATGGATTTCAGCTCCAGAATCCCCGAGCTCATTTTGTCAACATACTTGTAAGGAAAAAAGTTACTTTAAATTTATTCTCCTTTGAAAAGTAATTGTCAAAAACTATTAAAGAACATTGGAACTATGCTGAGCCAGGAGAAAAAGTCCTGAAGAGCTGTTCTTCCAACTCCTCCCAAATAGAGTGAAAAAGATATAGAATCATAGAAACTAAACTGACGTTCCATCTGCTACCCTCAAAAGAGAGAAAAAAAGATTTATTTCACCCAAAACTAGTGAGAAATTCACTATTGTAAGCCTCTGGGAATAGAAGTAAAAAAGATTTTGAAGAGTTCAGTGTTTCTTCTTCGTCTTCTTAGATTCTTGGAATTAAAACCCTATTTTTTTTTTGCTTCTCTGAAACTTGAGAAAAATACATACAATGTACATGACTGTTCTTTCCATGAGAAATTAGTTCCTTGTACATTCGCTTTCTGGAAATGATGGAAATAAGTCCAAAATATTTCAAAACTTCTTTCATCCTCCTTCATTTTTGCTAAAATGTCTTTCATATTTCATCTACTTCTGTAACCTCTATGGAAGTATAGTGCAAGGTTTTGCACCTGGGTTGAGGCAACCCCAATATCAAGACCAGTTGGGAGATGAAGGGATTAAAAGCAGCCCTACAGAGAAAGACACCAGGGTGCTGGTGGATAAAAATCCTGGATATAAGCCAGCAATGTGCATGACCATGCAAAGCCCAGAAAGAGAACCATACCCTGGGCTGCATCCAAAACACCATGACCAGCATGTCAAGGGAGGTGATTCTTCCCTGTATTCCACTCTCATGAGTCCCCACCTGGAGTATTGCATCTAGCTCAGGGGTCCTCAGTACAAGAAAGGTATGGACCTGTTGGAGTGGGTCCAAAGGAGTGCTACAAAAATGATCAGAGGAATGGAGCATCTTTCCTATGAGGACAGGCTAGGAGATTAGGGGTTTTCAGCCTTGAGAAAATTCTGGGGAGACCTTACTCTAGTCTTTCAATATTTAAAGGGTGCTTGTAAGAAAGATGCAGACAAACATTTTAGCAGGTCCTGCTGTGATACAAGTGGTGATGGTTTTAAACTAAAAGAGTGTAGATTCAACCTGAGCATTAGCAAGAAATTTTTTACTGCGAGGGTAGTGAAACACTGGAACAGGTTGTCCAGAGAGATGGTAGATGCCCCATCCCTGGCAACAGTTAAGGTCAGGCTGGATGGTGCTGTGAGCAATGTGGTCTAGTGGAAGATGTCCCTGCTTATTGCTAAGGGGGCTGACTATGATCCCATGATCTTAAATGCCAAGAAAAAGAGCCCTCACAAGAGCATCGATTCATAAGACTAAGTACAGAGTACAGTCTTGACTAAAAGTAGTGAATGTTAAACCTTCATTTGTGGAAATAAAATTCTGATAGTTGTCTTAAATACATTCTGAATTCTAGTTTCCTAGACAGCAGCTTTCCTGTCATCACATTTCTAAACACTTTGAGACTAGTCAGAAGAGTGCATGCAAAAAAACATATATGCTTTCACAGATGCAGTATCTAATAGGTTAAAACTTAGATAATTTCAATACCTTATGTTAGTAGCCTATGTTTAAATATCTGATGCTACCAGGTTATGTGCAAATTCAAGTACTGCATTATTTTGAATTCATTCCATGTTCAACAGTCATCCTTAGTAACTTTTTGTAGAATGAAGCCTTTCTATTCTTTGATGGTGTAACTTTACTAGTACAGAAAATAAACCTTATTCCATGTGGTTTTTGCAGAGACTGAGCTGTGTGAATAGGAAAGATGAAGAGAGAGGGGTTAGGTAAATAATTAACCTTTGAAAATAACTCTTGCTCTTGGAGTGTGCATATCAATATGATATAATTACCACAATTTATTCACTGTTGGCTGAAGATCACCATAGGTAATTTAAACAGTGAGCTCACATTTGCATAATGTACAGGCAGCAGGTTCTTCTAAATCCTTGCTGAGAAGAGGCCAACATATTTGTGTATCTACTTGAGATGCACCAATTGCATTTAATTTTCCTGATTCTAGGGAATTTTTTCCGTCATTAATACGTTCTTATATACTTCTTATATATACTTTTAAAAGGTATTACTAATACTTTGACCTGAATTGAACTGATTGACCTCTGATAATGTCAAATCTACTCAGAATTGGAAGAAAGCATTATCTATAATCTGGTAGAACGTTAGTGAAGTTTCTCAAAATCTGAGTTTGTTTGGATTATTGTTCAGCCTGGATGTGAGTTTATAGTCAGCTACCCAGGCTAGTTTTTAAAGTAAATTCTTTTTGAATGAGTCCAGATCAAATCTGGTTGTGTATGGGGCACAGTTCAGCAGTCCAAGTGTGGAAGTTTGAAGACAATCACAAGATAGTTTCAAATACAAATAAATAGAAATGTTCTGAAAAGATTTTATTTTCCCCTTCAGTTATATGCGAAGGCAAGTGACTAAGAAACATTTTTATCATGAAGAAGCTGATGTCTGAGGAATTTGAGCTTCTCTGTAGTATGCCGGGGCCTGTTGGAATAGTAACTGGAACAGGGATTTTGTCTGCTTTTTCACAAGAGGAATTGATCCACTTCAGGTTAATTATGAGAAAAAACGGGAAAATAATTTTCAGGATATAGAAATCCATTTCTGTTCCCAAGTCATTTTGTCACAGCAGTGAGTGTAAGCCAATGGTATAAATTTCACTTCAGATTTTAATTACAGTGAATTTTCTTAAGAAGCACCTCCAAGTAAATTAGAATTTAAAAAAATCCTCTTCATACTGAGCCTTAACAAAAGAAACTGAGTTTATCTCACAGACTTTCCTCAGCATTCTCAGACTCTTGAGCCTGTGAGCCAGACAGCAATATGTGAGAAATGATACGACAGTAGAATACTTTGGTTTTTATTGCCTACCAGTGTGCATTGGCATCCTTCATTTGATTGACAAATAGTAACATCCCTTTCTCCATAAAAGCTGCAGTTTAGTTTTATTTGTTTAGGTTTCAAGCCAATACTCCAGTTTCATCAAGTGTTAGTGATTGCTTGTAAGCAGTAAAGTGAATTTTGTGCATTTACTCTGACAAGGATGAAATTATTAAGTGACTGGAATTAAACCTTTAATATGGCCAGGACTCATTTTATGTGTCCTGAAAATCATGTAAAATACAACATTCTGCTGCTTTTGAAAACATAAAAATTGCCTTTATGTGGGGGTGAAGAGATTAAATATAACTTAAAAATATGATAACTGGTCTCTAGTGAAGTCCCATTCATCTGGCTTGCAGAGATTCTTTTTGGCAGCTGATGCTCCTTGTAGCTGCCTTTTGTTTATTGCCTATGGGTCTTCATGCTGTTGTCAAACGTTAAAATGTTCCTTTTTGTTAACTTTGATGGCCAGCAAGGGAGGTTAAAGGTCTTTGTCATCTAAAAAGTAGCACAGTTATCTGGTGATTATGTCCTGTGTCAAGCTGTCTTGCTTCTTTTGGCATTTCCTGTTCTATGAGGTCAAAATCTGTACTATCTTTGGGATACAGACTGTTTTTTTAGGCATGCTTATTTTGGCTGTGGTAATTTTCTTCACAGTGGCTGGTATGGGGCTGTGTTTTGACTTTGAACTGGAAACAATGTTGATAATATAGAAATTTTTTTTCTTTTAATTGCTGAACGGGTCTTACACAGGGCCAAGGCCTTTTTTGCTTTCTGTACCGCCATGCTGGCGAGGAAACTGGGTGTGCATAGGAGAGGAGACACAGCTGGGATGGGTAATCCAAACTGACCAAAGGGATATTTCATACCAAATGACATCATGCTGGGTAAAGAAGAAGGGTGGGTTGTTTGGAGTGATGGCATTTGTCTTCCCACATCACTGTTACACATGATCAGGCCCTGCTCTCCTGGAGATGGCTGAACACCTACCTGCCCGTGGGAAGCAGTGAATTAATTCCTTGTTTTGATTTGCTTGCATGTGCATCTTTTGCTTTCCCTATTAAACTGTGTTTATCTCAACCCATGAGAACTAGATACACTTATTTGTAAAATTATTTTTCAATAAACAATTCATTTAACTGTACAAAGCTGTACTTTTCCACAGTTTTCTACAGTTTTTAAAATTTGTAGTTGACCTGATAATAAAGTGAAATGCATGATAAATCTTACTCTCAGTTGTAAAGAAATAAAGCCTAGAAAAATACAACTTAATTCACAAGTAACTCTCATCTTTGGAAAAGGATATTTGACAATATTTAGATCATAGCATTTCACACTCAGGGTTCTGAAATGTGATTACAAGCAGTACTTATATGCTCTCCATGTGAACTGAACATTCCCCTCCTGAGTTAACTTTAATTAGAAAAAAATTCTGATCCCCCTATTTGCTTCCTGCAGCATAGTCAGGTGGTGCCTCATCCCTACATGACCTTGAATGGCACCTTAACTTCATAAGCTGGAGAGAAGAGAAATGGGATAGCCTAATAGCATGGTTTACCCCAGCCAGCAGCCAAGCCCCACGCAGCCGCTCACTTGCAAGGAGACCCCACCAGTGGGATAAGAAAGAGAATCAGAAGGATAAAAGCTGGAAAACTCATGGGCTGAGATAAACACTGTTTAATAGGAAAAACAAAAGATGCACATGCAAGAAAAGGAAAACAAGGAATTAATTCTCTGCTTCCCACGGGCAGGTAGGTGTTCAGCCATCTCCAGGAGAGCAGGGCCTGATCATGTGCAACAGTGATGTGGGAAGACAAATGCCATCACTCCCACCACATTCCAGTTGTGAGCAATTTACCTTCCTTGCTACTAGTAAGACATAAAGTAACCCAAATAACATCTTCCTGGTTTACATCTTCCTTGTCTTAAGAAAATATCAAATGCTGTCACTTAGGGGAATACTCTCTAAAGATAATTTAAATTAACAGATTGTATTTCAGAAACTGTAGAATGATGTGAACTTCCATATGGGACCCATGGCAAAAAGATAGCAGACCAATGCAAAATTTCATCTGCCTGCTTGCCTTAAGCTCTCTGATTGTATTTCTGCCTATCCCAAACTGAAATTTTCTGAAGGTGTTAAGTAGGAGAAAGAGAGGTTACTTAGGAAAGAAGAAAGGACTAAAAACCTGTAATTCATTCAGGAAAGGATTTATTTACATAATCACACTTGTTAAGGACAAAATAAAGCAAAATGTTTCCACAAGAGGAAAAAAAAAGGTAAGAAAAGCATATAATTTCTAATACATAAGTGAATGTGTTCATTCTGCATGTCACACATGCTTTTAGATTCTTTAATGATCATTATATTCTGTGTTTTTTAATTCAAAACAAAACAACATGAAGACTACAATAAACAAAACTTCACAGCAATTCAGGAAGGATGTCATTCTTACTCAATTACATGATTTTTAAAAACGTAGTGCCAGGTCTGCAAACCAGGCTTAATGTGCTTTGAGTAGTTAGCTAGTGATTCCAGTTCTGATGTCCTTGCAGTTTTCAAGCTTCATACTGTAGGAATTATTTTTGTTAGAAAAGCACCAGGAATTTCAAAATGAGATTTCAATGTTAATGTGTTTAGTGCAGCAAAACCAAAAGGTGGTAGAAAACCTGTACTCCAGAAAACTTACAGTCTCAAATGAAAAAAGAAATACAAGGTGATAACTTTAAACTTCACTTTTTCTTGAAGTGAAGGAGTCTTCCAGTTGAATGAATACCACTGCAGGAAGTATTGACGTGGCTTATAAATGAAAGCCTTTCACATGCAAGTGAAAACCCATAATTTATTTTCTAATTTAAAATGTCTCTGCTCAGAATTTTTAATCTGAAAAATACTTAATTTTGAAAGAAAGTTAAAATAGTCCCCTAGAACTTTTGGCCAAAACAAAAATAATCATAGGTAATCACTCTTATCTTCCTTGAGGGGAAAAGAAGCCCCTCACATGCTGGCTAGCTTTACTCATTAAGAAATAGCAAAGATAAAACAGCTTTGCCAGACAACACAAAGAGTCACTGGTAGAGATGGGTCTTGAACAAATCTCCTTAAAGTCCTACTGTATAAAAATAAAGAGACAAAAAGTGTTCTGGGCAATCTTTCCAAGATTTTTCTGCTACTAGAGACAGTGCTTAAACAATTATCTTCCTCCCAGAAGAAGCTTCCTCAGCACTTTAAAGAAAAGTCAGGCATTTTTCAAAGATACTTTTAGTAGTCCTGATAATTTTTGGATAATTAAAGAATACCTGCCCAAGACTATGACTCTTAATATCTTTTAAAATTACAAAGTTAGTGCTGCATGGACAAGATCTATAATGTTTAAATAAGCAATAAAAATTTTCTAATCTTCTGCACTAAAATTGTTTGCAATTTTATTTGGATCGTTGTTCCATAAGGTACAATGAACTGAAGGGTTAATAGTTTAGAAAATCTGCTTACAAACATAGGTCTTTTTCAGTTTGACCATCCTATGTATAAATGTCATTGGAATGAAAAGCTTTGTGATAAACCAAGTTAACACTGTGGACACTGTTCAAAACATGACACCTTTTTTATTCACCATACATTTTTACAAATTTTGAAGTGTGAAGAGAGGTTGGCAGAGAACGGAGTGACTTTTCTTTGTTTGTATAAGGCAAAAGTGTTTTTCTGTGATGGTATCTAGAGCTTTGAGAAAGAAATAAAAAAGTATTCCAAAAAAGGCCGAGCTAAGGATTATTCTATGCTTCATTATGTATTCCAAAGGCAGAGGCATGGAGGCACTGATTGTTGCATATAACACACTACATAAACGTCAAAATGCTATCAAAGACCTTGTAATAATTGTGACTAAAAAGATATGACTTATAGATTATGACATCATGTCCTTTCCTTTTTTTCTTCTTGAAAGAAGTAACTGGGAAAACTCAGAAAGCAGTATATGCATTCACTTCACAAAAGCCTGTGTGTTCAGATGTGCCTTCCTGTATGCTGCAGATCTATTGCTCAAGGCTTAGAGAAAAAGAGGTGATCACAGAATATGGTGAAAAAAACCTAATAAATACAAAATAAGACATTTTGCACACACTTACACCAGTGAACCTGAGGAGGGAGAGAAAGAAATTTTACTAAAAACCATTCCATTTGACTTTGACTGAAGAATGGCTTTTGAGGTTAACTTTAGCTAGAGCTGTGTGTTGATAAAGGGGACTAAAAGACTAGTTATACCTGCTTGTGTCCTTTTCGACTGACTGCTTTCTTTGGGATTTTGAAGACCATTGTTCCTTTCTATTTCAGTAGACAGATGGACAATGGAAGGAATGCAAAGAATACTTTGCACTTTGACTTCAGTGTGCCCCTCTCAAAGGTAGATTGGAGGGTAGAAAGGATGGAAATCATCCAGCAATCCAAGAAATGAAATATGGTCTATTGACTTGGGCATATGGAAGAATCTTTCCCTTCAGGGGTAAGGGAAGATCATGCAGGAAAACTACAATTTTTAATTATGTAATCTTTTCTCTGGTTTCTTTTCAGATTGCACAAAACCACTAAGCAATTTTAAGGGAGTTTGGTCAAATCGCATGAAATTTTATGTATGTAAATTCTAATACTTCTAGTCATTTTAGTACTTCCTTAATTTCTAATTCCATTCCATACTTTGTAAAGGTGACATGACCAGGGGCCCTGTTACCCAAGATGTTTGATTACACTTTTTTCTCTACTGTTTCCTGCCTCTCTTATTTCATTATTTGTTTAGTTTTTCACTTCTTCACCTTCAGCAGATGTGTTCACTGTTATCCACAATAACTCCTTTTTTCTTTACAGTTTTCCCAAGTGCAAGGCACATCAGCATAACCTCACGCTTGTCACGGACAGATCATCTAGATACAGCAACCAATATGAAAGAGACAGAAAATATAAGAAGCATGATATTTTTTTTTCAGGCTTTGCATCTTCAGTAAAGGACAAAACAACTTCAATATACAAAAATGTACTTAAAAAAGGACTGACTTATTATTTCCCAGTAAGGATATAGAAAAGACTCATGTTTCCTGCCTTTTCTCTTTATTTTGGCCTCACCCCATTTTTCTGCTTGCCACCTTATTGCATTTATGGTGCTTTTTAAAGTGACATTCAAACAGAAGAAAGGGGAAAGATGGAGAAGGCTCTTAACCTAGGCTTTATGAAATCTCTTCAGTTAAGAGGGAACAGACAATACAGTAATGCTTCTTAATAATCTGAAGCTGTCCAACATGCATTAGCTGAGTTAATTTTAATGGATTTAATTCCTCTTTCCTTTTCTCACTTCCTGAGACCTCAACAGCTTATTTGAGCTGAATGTAAATGAGGAAAATGTGAGTGAAACTTCTTTGCTCATAGCAGCGAGGTTTCTAATTTAAGTACTTTACACTAGTAAGAGGACATATCTGAGGACATAGTGTTTGACAGTAATCTATTGCTATTTACATCAGGCATTCTGTCTTCACCAGTGACTTGGTATTTCAGTGGAAGGTGAATTACTTCCCTGTAAGAAAAACAATGTCCTCCATTTTGGAAAATGTTCCATTTTAAGCATTTCTTCCTATTGTTCCGGCTAAAACTAGTCCTAAATCAATCCTCAATATGCTTTTTACCTGCATATTTTTCTCTTATCAGTGTCACATTCACATAAATTTTGCTGAAATTGGTCCTAATTTGCACTGGCTTGTTGTACTTTTTTCCTTTTCTTTTTTAAAATTTTCTTTTCTTTTCTTTTTCTTTTTACCTTTTTTTTAAATAAAGACATTATGAGGTTTGCTAATTTGTTGCTTGCTACTTACGTCCTACATTGTCAAGAAAGAAAGCCATTCTATCCATCTTGAAGGACTTCTTCAGTACTAGACAACAAACACTTATGTCAAGTAAAGCAGTCTTTTTACTGGTTTCATGATTATCATCTTCTAAACCTGAAATGATCTCTTCCTCTTTTGGAGGACCAGGGTTAAAAGAGGATGACAGAACAGGTTTACCAATGCCCTTCACAATGATTTCATGTGCCCTCACAACAGCTCGATTAACTCTATTATTTCTAATAGGATTATTCCTGGTCTCAATGGCAGCAAAGCAGTGACTTACCTGATTAGATAATAGGACATTCAAGACTTTACAAATCTGTTTTTCTTTCATAACAACTATTGCTGCCATATAGACATGAAAGACAGAGGGATAGTCCAGTATATGAGCATGCTAGACCTCTACCTCAGTTTTATTCCGGCCTTGTGAATGTTTAGTGCTCTTCAGTGTGACACATTGCCTTTCTTTATCTCTTTCTCAACTTGTGGCATTAGAACTCTTTTAATTGCTTTGAAAGGCATGAATCAAAAGTGACTACTGAGAGAAATATTGTGTGTCTAATTGTAATGATGCAAAAATTTTAGGAAATCAAAAGTTTATAATTAAAGGGTTATGGAGAATTAACTGCCATCATTGAATGGCATTGTTCAGATTAGGAATTGCTGCATAATCACTTAATTAATATTTTTGGGGATGTGGTCAGGAATTCCATAAGTATTTTGTTTGTTAGACGAAATAAGAAATTCTAATTTTCACAATAGTTTTTGTTGTACTTGGAAAGAAAACTTAAACTGCAAAAGGAAATATATTCTAAAAGGTCAGCAAAAAGAGGTTTGCAGTTGTATAATACTCAAATTATAGTAGCTTCAAGTGTTAGGAGGAGTTTATATTGTATTTAAGGCCCAGTTCTAAAGGTTTCAAGCTGAATTTTACAGGATCTGTAGAAACTCAACAATTCTGCAGATCATGTTACTTCTGAAAATTTAAAGACTGGATTCCTTGGAACAAAAGCTGTGTGCTTAAAATGCCACCTTCTCTTGTGTCCCTACCCCCATCATAACCTTAATCCATGATTACTGCACTAGTCTTCTTGGTGCACTCTATAGTTTGATCTGGAAAGCTTGCTTCTAGACTGAGCATGCAGTGCTGTGACTCTTTACCCACGAAGTTTTTTGCTCTTTCTCCTAGAATTGATTGAAATGGGATTGAAAGGAATAAAGATGACAGGCACTAATTAATTAGCACCTGTTTATTAGAGAGAAACTTGTTCACAGTATATTAGTTAGAGGTTCACAAATTATGATGAATACCTTAAAACATCACTGTCTTTTAACTTGGGCTAGGTTTTAAGCAGCTATTTAAGTCAAGAAGAACACCATGTCATCAGCTGGAGATTAATATAGTAACCTGAAATGGCCATTCAAAGTTTTGGAGCAAGTCACCCTACCTGTGGCCTTTCAAAGTGCTGCTGAACTATTTGTGATAGCTGCATATGCATAGGATTGCAGTGTTAATGAATGTCAATGTTACAGGAATGCAGTGAAATAAAAAACAATGTGGAAAACCCCTACAAAAAAACTGATGAGCTTCCTTCTGCTTTGTCATTCCTCTAGCCAACTGAAATATAAACAAAATCTGCAATGATCTGATAGCTCTTTGTAGACTCTTCAAAATGAGATTGAAGACTCAAGCAAAATTCTAATGAGATGAATGACCTAACTCCACTGTGGGAAAAAACCTGAACGACCAAACAAAAAGCCCCAGAATCCAGTAACAACAAAAAAATCTCCCCAGGAAGGCAGTGTCTGGCAACTGTATTTAAAGTCAAAGTTTATTGCTCTCAGATGATCCAGTTCAGTGTAACCCCACGTACTTCAGAGGAGAGATGTCATTTCACCCATTGTTAGGATGTGGCATACTGCTTCTCTGAAGCTGTGCTGTCTTTTGTGATCGTAATAAGGCAAAATATGAAGCTTTACTTGTTATCATGATGGATGTCTAGTTCCACACAGCAGATGTTGAACATGTGATGCATTAGTTTTGCTAACTGTGGGACAGGAGGAGTTGCTACACGATCTTTAAACCTTATAATAAATTTGCTGACTCAGAGTCAGTTAGCTGCCAGATTTAGTTAGTCATGATAGCAATGGCCCATTGACTTTAAGAACAACTTACAAATTTTATCTTTGGTCAACCTAGGAGATGCAGTGCTTGTCCTGAACAAAAAAACAATTTTCTTCTTTATGGTCTCTCCAAAATAAAGAATCCAGCCCTTTCACTCTTCTTCTGATGTCATATATTCTCTATAAAGAAAATACATGGAGGTTCCAAAGCAGCTATATATGTCTCTGCCTTTTTATTTTTTTTTTTTAAATTGATATAAAGACCATATCTAAAGTTCTTGTAATTTATCTTTGAGCTAAAATTGAATTGACTTTGTGTATATCTAGCATAAATACCTACTTTACCTACATTTATTGGCATGGAAGAAAGGCAATGAAAACCATGAACATTGTTAAGCAAAAGTAATTTTATATCAGTTAATCTAAACTACTGTATTTACTTTTCTTCCCTAATTTTGTTGAACATTTTTAGATTGTTTAGTTCTGTTAAGATATGAGCCAGTAAATTAAATTCCTCAATTTAATCACAGAAAGTACCAGGCAAACTTATGTTGAATCACATCTTTTAACTCACTACCTGTTGCTTCTAGCCATAGACAGGCTGTTTTAATGCAAGGCACAAGCTTGGCTTTACAGATCTTGAGATCTTGAACATTTATTTTATGGTGTTAAGAAAATGCTGGTTTTGTCCATGTTAAGGAAATTTAAACTCTGATGGTTTGTTAGGTTCAGTCCTGATGGCTTTTTGGGGTCAGTCCTAAATTTTCAGTGGTCTGGGTTGGAACTTGATGATCCTTAAGGTCCCTTCCAACCCAAGACATTCTATGACTATGTGATTGTATGATTTATCTGACAGTTGAAGTATTTACTGTATTTTTCCCCCTCCTGCACTGATTCTCTGTTGTCCAATAAAGGCTGAGATCTTGCTCAAGCTTTTGTCCTACATTAAGCAAGAGGAAGGTCTCTTCCTCTACACACCTTTTTATGAGAGGTATAAGCAAAATGTACTCTGGGACTGACAGCTCTGTGCCAGACTGAATCAACATGGACGAAGAGGTTTCAGATTTAACTATGTGAGGCTGAAAAAGATTTACAAATGAATATAGAAACACATTTCTTCTATGCAATATCTTGAACTTTTTTCCTTAGGCAGAAAAAAAATACTGCAGAGGCTGAATGAAGTGATTGACAGAGTATAGAATCACAGACTCAAAGAAAGGTTTGGGTTGAAAGGAATCTTAAAGACCATCTATATCCAACTCCCCCCACCATGGTCAGGGATGCCACCCACTAGACCAGGTTGCTCGGGGCCCCATCCGACCTGGCCTTGAACACTCTCAGGGATGGACCATTCACAATTTCTTGGGAAACCTGTTCCAGTACTTCACCACCCTCTGGATGAAGAATTTCTTCCTAATATCTATTCTAAACCTACTCTCTTTCAGTTTAAAACCATTCCCCCTTGTCCTGTCCTAGTAAACATGCCCTAGTAAAAAGTCCCTCTTCAGACTTCTAGTAGGCCCACTCTGAGTACTGGAAAGATCAACTATCAAGATGAACAAACTTAGGATGCAGAGAACAAGACAAATATTAATTTAACACTTAGCTCATTGGAGAGCAATTGCCACCACAAAAAAGTCTTTTACGACTGCCATCAGCACAGATGAAAACATAGAGTACAATGTGTTGATTTCAATTCCTGATTTAAAGACAGTGTAAGAGAAAATCAGACCCCGCTAAGAATTCCCTCACATGTCATCTGACCATTTATTACAGCACAGATTATGTAACTAAAATGCAAGAAGAAAGGATTGTTGTCTAAATCACATAGATTAAAATGGAAGCTTACTAAGATGCATTCATCTAGTAGAGCTGTGCCACTTTGCACCACAATCTTGCCCATGCTCTTTGCATCATTTCTATATTTTCAGCAGCAGGTCCTTCTGTGAGTAGGGTTTGCCTTTACAACTCATAGCAAGTGAAATGTCATTAGTCCCATGCTGTCACCATGACTGATTAGTATCTGAATATTCACTGCACTGCACACTGGGAATTATACATATTCATCTTCTGGCAAATATTTACCAAACCCATACAACATACCTTCATAAACATTTATCTCCTTTCCATTAGAAAGGTAACCCTTTGCGTACAGTAATAGCATCTCATGCATTAATCCTCCATAAACAAAAATTATTTATAATTATACAAAACTGTAATTATGCCAAGCTGTCTGCACATTTGCACATTGGTGAAGAGTGGCTCAGGGGGTTCCCTAGAGTGGAACCCCCTGCACCACTGTTGTATGCTAATTGGACTCCTGAAAAGTTCAGGGAAATCATTCTGCATGCCAGCATTCATCTGCCAAGTAACAAGTGTGTGTCCCAGCAGGGAGCAAAAATGCTACCAAACACAGCATATACACCGACACATTCATACACAGCAATAGGATAAAGATCACAAGGAAGAAAGTAGTCAAAGAATATGCTAATTAATAAACTAAGAAAGCCACTTTAAGGAAATACAGAATTAAGGAAATTATGACCCTAAGGGAAAATGCAGTCAGAAACCTCAACGGACCTACAGCAACAGGCTATTAGGTACAGCGACTTTTGTATCCTGTATCACAGGGCCAAGTATTTGAGTACAATAATTTTAGTACAAAAGGGTAGGTAGTAACTTTGGTTCCTCAAATCTCAATGCATGACTGAAACTTCCATCAAGTCAATGAGTTCAATCAGGCTGCTAAGAGCAGCAACAATGGCTTTGCTTTCTAACCCAAGATCAGAATTTATTTTCTATAAAGCCAGATATCTCATTTTCTGTCTGTACTGGAGGTATGTATTTGTCTTTGAGTGACTTCTTTCACACATGCCTAAATGGAATGTCCCCACAAGCATATTTCCTGTATTGCAAGATAACTCTTGCTTATTTCAGCATGTTTCTTCCTGTTACTTTCATCAGTGTCTCACTGTCCTGGCACTGCTTCCCTAATTCACATTGACTCCTGTAAAAGTACTTCATATGTTATATTGAAACTGTCAAAGCACTTGAACAGATGCACAAACATAAGCACCAGAGTTGTCCCATCCTCTCCTGCTGGGCAGCTCGTCAGATTGACACCAGTTGTACAGCTTGGCCTATCTAAGTTGTTACAACTGGAGCCAGAAGGACACAAGTGACCAAAGAGCATCATCACCTAAATCTCAGGGAGAAAAACAGAAGCAAATTCTTTCAGAGGTATTTCTTTTACAGTCATATCCCCTAATGGCTTGTCTGTCACTTCATTTTTAAGAGATGAAAGAACAGTAAAGCAATTATTCATGCTTTGGTGGATTTTGCTGAGTGAGGAGCATATTGTTAGAAAGACCAGAGATTGCTAAAAGCAACAGTGAGGCCGGCAAGGTTCTGCCTGGTCTGTTCTTTAGTTCTCTGTTTACCATCAACAGTTTTGCCTGGCACCAGCACTAAAAAATGAGGACCCTTTGTCCATGAATCTTTCCTTTACTGACCTTCTCCTTTTCTCCCCCAAATTCCTAGCTAAGGAAAACAGAACAGTTTTAATCTGTAGCATCAAAGGCCACAGCTAGCCTTTGAATTAAATAATCCCTTACTTTGATTTCTTCAATGAAAGGCTAAGTCCTACAAGCAGACATAACTGCAGTGAAACTGGGGGATTGGGCCAGGGAACAATTTGCATAGTATATTAAAAATAATTTAAAAAAATATAATTCTAATTGCTAAATATTAACTGCTGCTTTGTTGAGTTGTTTTTTTTTTTTTTNTTGTTTGTTTTTTTTTTTTTTTTTTTTTTTTTTTAAATAGACTTCCTTATTTTCCCAGAACAATACTGTTTTAATTTGCTTATCAAAGTAATTTATTCTTAATGCAGAATAATTACTTCCTGAATACATGAGGCTTAAATTAATATCTGCTATTAATCATCTGACCAGGTCATCAAGTTGGACAGGTTCCAGTGACAGAGGTACAGCCGTTACTTTAAATACCTCAGGTCATCTATTGACAGCAGATATTTCAATGTGAAATGATATTTAAGTTTTCTGCTGAATTTAAGTTTATTTTTTCTACAATTGCTTGAAATTAGGACAGAGTTAAATAAACTTTTAAACACAGGAAACACAAAATAAAATGCCTCATCAAAAAGTCTTTTTCCCTAGGGACATAATCGTTGGTCCTCTACATCCTCTTCTTGACTTTGGCTTTCTTTCTTAAAAAAAAAGTTTACAACAAAATAAATTGATAAAATTAATTGACAAAATTATAATTTAATACCCATTCCTTTGTTTTTCTTGCTGCCTACAACAGAAAATCATAAACAAACAAGCAAAACAGTCATTAATACTGATGCTTAGCATTTATATATTATTTTAGACCCTTTATTTGTGCAGCAAATTTCAATGATGTCTCAATTACTTGTTGTATTAAGATCATCCATAATTCACGGAGGTCCGCAAGCTAAGATTCCAAGATTTGCTGCAGGAGTAGCTATAAGAACATTGTACCTCTTTGTCCCGGTTTGGGCCAATCTCAAGGAAAGATGTCCAAAAGGACGTCTCCTCAAAGCAAAGCAGGGCACTGCCGCCCCTCCCCCACCAGGTTCGGGAAAAGAAAACTATTCCCCGGAGGAATGTGAAAGACAGAAAAAGAACTATTTATTAAACACACACACACAGGAAAACAACAACGATACCAAAGAACCAAAATCTCTCTCACTGTGGAGAGGAAACCTGGAGAATTTGAGAGTCCTCACTGCAGGGGGGTGGTCTCTCCTCTTCCTTGGAGCTGGGTCGAGGTGGGTGCCCCACTCCAGGCCGGGGGAGGGTCCCCCGGTGGAGTCCAGACGCTCCGGTGATCTGAGCAAGTCCAGAGGAGAAGAAAACAAAGTCAAATTTTCTCTCCGTCTCTCTCCGAGGAAAAAGGAGCCGAAAAACCGGGTGGAAAAAGCAGGCAGGGTGCTTCCTCCACACTTCTCCCCACACAGCTGAACGCAGAGCAGAGCGACCTTGAAGCACAGACTGTTTTGAAAAGTTCGCCCGGCCGCTTCTCTCTGCTCTCCCAGGCTCAGTTTAAAAGCACAGGACTCATGTTTGGGCATAGAGTGATGGTAGGGGATACACATGACATGGTCTCCCCAAGACACTCTTAAACCTTATTTCTGTGTCAGGCTGCAAAGTGTTGACAGAAACATCCATGGGCAGACTGCTTCCCTGTGCATGCAAAAGGTACCTTGTCAATAAATTTGTAGAGGTATGGTAGGGTTTTCTGCAATGTTTTATTTACTCTGGAAGGTAGCATCTGTCTGCTGTTTTACTCCACAGGTTGAGGTTAAATATGGTCATAAAGCACCTAAAAATTTGGTGGAGGGAAGATATGAAAAGATTTATTGAAATTAAATTGGCTAATTCGTAATCAAGAAAAAGTGATTCCTCTTTTTGCATATCTCTCATACTAGATACAGAGTGACTTCTCATAATATTGTCACTGCTCCTCTGAGGCACTGGGTGGTTGAGTTTTTTGATTTGTTTGATTTTTTCTCCTACTGCCTCTAGGCTTCATGTCCTGTTATTTATGATTTTCCATACAGTTGTCGATGTACTGATGTCATCCTTAATATCAAGCAGTATTGCATTGCTTCTGTCCCTGATTTTCTTGCTGCTGGAAGGCTTGTCTGAAAAATATCCTGGAGTAGTAAATTGTTTCTTTCCTTTGAGGGCAGTAGAAAACCATTTCCTTCTGATGTTAGAACCTGAATAAAGTAAATGCTGTTCTGCTCTCCCTCCACTCTTAGTGGTTCATCACTAATAGTCAAACAGAAACAGACCAGCTGACAGGTACCTAGAAAGCCTGCCTCAAGGAGGTGTAATAATTTTCTCTTGAAAATTCCATGTATTTTAGTAACCTGGCATCTGTCAAGAAGTCACGTTAGTAAAGGCAAGCCTCAAAAAGTAATGTGATGTATGCTCCAAACACCATCAAACTGTTAAAATATACATGTCCTGAGCCAAGATAGAATCTTTATTTATTTTCTTTCTATATATTTATTTCTCTGTGTGATTTTCAAAACTCTCACCCACATCCTGTTGCCTTTCTCCTCAAGGCCTTCAGTTGTGCTTCAGACTTTTTCTCAGACACACTGCTGGGCAAAAGGCAGGATAACACAAAAATGGGAGAATCAAGTAGAACCCGCACTTGCCATTTACTTTGATTAATGAAGTTCAATATGGTTACACAAAACAAGTGGTATATGGGAATCACTTAGCACTTCAGGGAGCAATTACATGAAATAAGACAATGTCTTCGTTCCTTGTTAATGGTCTACTCAGAACAACAAGAATGGTTGGTCATTATTTGCCAGAGTGGAACGGTCTTGGATTGACAATATGCCAACATTGAATGGAATTCTTTAAATCTTTGCAGGAAACCTTGGTTTCCAGGCTTGGGTGTCAGGAGACAGCAGAACTCTGCCTGTCCCTGCTGAGAGAATATGTCGCCAGCACACACAAACTGTCTGTAAGTACATACCTGTACAAGAATGGACTGGCACAGAACAGGTGGGCCTAGACCTTTCTTGTCTCATTTCTACGTACTCTGACAGCCTCTCTATTTTAATTTCAAATGGTCTGACCCTGTTTCCATCTCCTGTGTATTTCCTGGTTATGCTTGAGTAATGATAGGGGCTCCTTGTTCACCCATGTGGGTCTCTTGCCCCCTTTGCCCAATTTCTTGCACATCATAATCCATCATTCTCTTAGCTTTTCTTCATAGGAGATGTGTTCCACTCCTCTAATGAGTTGGAGTTAGTGTTCACTGCATGGTCATTTTCCCCTTTTGAGGATTTTTGGGTGTATAATTATGTGAATGCTGGAACATTTTCTGCAGTAAGATCGTATTTATCTCTCACATATGCTGTAATATCTCCTGCCAGCTTCATTCACAGTGCAGCTTTGACACGTCTGGTTAACTGCAAGACCAAATCCTTAGGAAACCAAACTTCATGGTGGGTGATACACTGTACACAGAGATAAGAATTAGACATCTTTCATTGTATGCATACGCAGGGCCTTACTCAAGCCCAGTCATCTGTAGTGATCTAATTGTTAATAACATTGTAGTTACTGTCTGGTCACTAAAAATAGTAAATGGGTTTGCTTGGGCAGTTTTTATTTTTTCATGCTCTAAACCCGATATTGTGTCATGTCTGTGTAGATATACAAAGGTATTTTAAAGATATAACAAACTCTCAGATGAGAAAGAATGATTACTTATTTTCATGCAAATAGAAAGTTGGTCAAATAGAAAGATGGTAAAATAGAAAGTTAAAATACATATGAAAGTCAACATTAATGCTAGAATCTGGGAACAGGGTTATTAGAAAATCTGTGTGGAATATTTGTTGCTGGACAATTTCCAGTAACAAAGTATTTTGTAAGTTCATTGTATCTTTTCAAGTTGCTTCTTCCAGAAAAAAAAAAAAAAGAGGGTAATTTTTAAAATTACTTTTCCACTTGAAACATTTTTGGCTTACTTTACATCCAAACTAATTTTTTTGTTAAAATGTCCTTCAGTCCTCTTAGAACAAACTTGTGCAAGGCTGTGTATAAAACAAACTCTTGCCCTTAAACATAATTTTTTTCCTTACTTCCCAGAATTGCTGATTAACTGAAAAATCAGTGCAAAAGTCTGTGGGGTTAACTCAGCAAGACCTGGCAGACCGAGGAAAAATGTGGGAGGAACTGTGACTTACTAGTTCTGTTTTTTGCCTTTTTTTGTAATTTTTCTCAGTGAATAGTTGATGTACCAAGACACGCTCAGACTTTAACAGACTGTAATGTCTTGAAATAATATAGATACCATCTATAATGCATTCTTTCAGTGGATTGTTACAGTCTGGTCACTTTTTTATTTTTTAGATTTGCTTTTGACCTTTTAAAATAAACTATGACATATCCTAGTGATTTTGCTGGAGACTTGAGACTTGAACTCCGTAGAGACTTTAATCAGCTCTGCTGGTTCCAGCATAAAACTAGGGAATGACTGAGAAAGTCAGTGACCTTATCCAGGTTCCACAGGTGAAATTCTGGGAAAAATGTACCCATTTACCTCGATATCTTTCTGACTCATTCCACAGAATCAGTTTTAATAGAAGTGTGCTCTCAGAGGTTTTAATTACTCACACAGGTAATGGTTTCAACAGCTTCATAGAGAGGGTACTTCCTTCCTTCTTCCTGTGTGTGATTAACTCAACTCTTCCAGAGATAGTGCCATTGGACACAAGACCCAGATGGGTTTTGAAGGTTAATTGCCAGTTATAGCTAACCTTTGTTAAGAGGAAGAAAAGAACAAAATTTGAAAACAGCAGTTTAGAAAAAGCAACCTCTCTCTTAATTATGTCAAAGCGTTTGCATTCTGAAACCATTTTGACTGAAACAGAAGTTTAACTTAAATTCTGTCAATTCCTTGAATTCATAAAAGCACACAGTAGTGCTGGCAGAAGCATCTGATGGATTATAAAAAATCTGTTTCAGGTCAAGAGGAGATGGTCTAAGCTTTTTACATCCCTGCTGATGACTGCTTACTGTGGCTGTGGTGAGAAATAAAATAGTAAATACGTAATATTTGCACTGAAGTTAGTGTCTGGCCATTTCGTTCAGCTGTCAGGAAAGAGTATGCTGACTGAGATAATTTAAGACTGCAAGTCCTATGAAATGCATTAAAGATGACCCGAGTTGTCATGTGTTACACAAAAAAATGCATTCTGGACTGTGGATATGGAAAGGTCATACAAATGGAAACCTCATACAAATGGAAACCTCTTAATGCTTCTGATGGCTTGACACAGTCACACAGTAAAGCTGTGTAAATATTTCCTAGATGAAATCTTAAATATTCTCCAGTAATTTTCAAGTATCACTTATGAGCATAATGTTTAATGAAAAGTTAGTTTGAATTTGCTGAAACAGAAACAGAAAAACACCTCTATATAATTTTAAAGATGTTAATATCTTCTAAGTTTACTGACCTGTTAGAGGTGCTGGTTCTTTCTGAAAATGAAAGACAAGCCATGCAAAACATGATAAATACTTGAATGACATCACAAATAAGAAATAGGAGCAAAAGTTATTATACAAAGTATTTCTGTATGTTTACTTTATTTTGTTTCAATCTAAGTGTTCCATATTTTCCTTCCATGGTTCCATAGTTCCTCTACATTTTTCTCAGCAGCATTGTCCTATATAGTTTGAGAAATAAAATAAAAAAAAGATGACCCAGTGCAGTATCAATGTATCACAATACAGTATCAATGGTAAGGGGCTAACTCCTGTGTTATCCTTTAAGCAGCTGCACTTTACCTCCCTAATTGTTTCTTAGGTTTGAATTATACATTATATTCTTCACTCACCCACTGGACATTAAAGCATCTGTAAGGGAAGCCTTCTAATACCTGAAGAATTACAACATGAACACTTTAAGAGCAGCACTTAACTTTCTGCTTTTCAAGTGCTTTATCATGGAAAAATATTATACCAAAAGCAGGAGCACAGCAGATGCTGAACATTGCAGGTTGGGAAGGGGAAGGAGCAGACTGGTGAAGGTCTTCTGCAGGTATGCTACAGTTTGGTGTCCAGTATATGGAAAACATCTGTGGAACTTTAGGCTGTGGGTGCCTCTGAACACCGCAATCCTATTTGCCATTCCTCAGACATTATGGACGGAAAGCCAAGACACTGAATGAGTGTTCCACCTGGCTGGCTGCAGTGTTTTTCAGGGGTTGTTACTGACAACTCTGAACTGCAGTTTATAACTCTGTTCTATTCTTAATGTAACAAGCAAGGTAACAACTGAAATAGAGTATTTGGAAGAAGTGATGGGGGAAGTATCTATATTCTTTGCTCAAGTCAAAAGTCTATCTCTGTCAAAAAAAGGTAACTACTATTTTTATTCATTGCTTTTCAGGTGCTGCTTTTCTTTCCAAAGCTCTTAGAAGAATTAGTTACAACTACTATGCTGCACTGTGTAAGTGCCATTTGATGCCAGAAATTGATTTTTTCCCCTATTTATTCATTTTTAAAATCACAGAGTCACAGAATATTCTGAGTTGGAAGGGACCCACATGGATCATCAAGACCAACTCTTAAGTGAATGGCCCATACATGGGTCAAATCTGTGACTCTGGCATTGTCAGCACCATGCTTTAACCAATTGACCTAATAGTTTGGGCTAGAATGACAAATTATACCTAAATTGCTTCTCTCTGAAGTCTGAAAACCTGATTCCAACATCATTCTTTTTAAAGAATCCTGTTTTGTTTTCTCAGGACTCCTTACACATTCAGTGCACAGTTGGTCTGTGACTGGGTACCACCTGCTTTGGTGACACTGAGACAAGGGATTACCAAGAACCTCCCCCAGTAAAAGCAGCAGAGAACTGTCCTGCCTCAACTCTCCTGCCACTGTGAAGGTTGCTTAGATGAAAAATATTCGTATTCAGGATTTTTTTGTGGCACATTATGAAGTGTCTGGGAGTTCAAATAGAGATTTAGAGCTGAAATGTCAGAAACACACCCCAAAATCAATAGTACTTGTCACATAGTGAGTGATGTATACTGTTGTGTACACCAAAAAAATTACGTTCAAAACATATTGGGAGCTTGTTAGTACACTTTTTAACCTTGATCTTGAGTCTTTGTCAGTAAAACTTAACTAGTGGTTAAATGCACACTGTAGTTGAATGTGAACCATTTGGATCATCCCTAACTCGTTTCTGTTCAAATTCAGGGAGCCCAAATATTAGGCTATCATTACCTTTGGGTTTGTCTTGTCAAGTGGGATATTTTGGAATATCCCACTGAAGGTAGGGATTCCTAACTGAAGGTAGGTCTGCTGAATTTTATAATTTAAACAGATAATTATTTAAACCACAGCTGAAAGACAGTCTAAGAAGGCTGACTCTGAGCCCCCACCTGCAGAATACAGCAGAAGGGAGAGAAAAAGAAATATTTTTCTCTTGCTGTGAAGGTTTCTTTCCCTAGCTCTGGTTTCAGAACTCTATTTAGTTGATATAGGATCTGGGAACAGAGAGAAGAAGAAGAGTCATAACCAACCTAAGGTCATCATCAGATAGTGTAAATATTTTTATCAAGGAATTATTACACTGGCCAGACCAAGAGCAGGATACAAGTCCAGGCTTCATGCAGAGTATGAACATATATTGGGACACTTGTACTATCTTCCAGAGCTGCAGGACATCAGCTAAAAAAAGTTTCTAGGGAACACTAGGAAGAAAACCATGAAGAAAAGAAAAATTCTGTCACCAAATAGGGTATTAATAGCAGATTGTAAACAGAATACTGTTAATGGCACACTGTAAATAGAACTCAGGTTTCTTGCACACTGATGAAGTACATTTAGGAATAATGGCTCTGGTTTACACATTGAGAGAGGCAAGGTTAGTGAAAGAAGAAACAGAACGTGAATCCTCTCAATAAGTTTGGTATGTTAGATGGGCAAAACAGAAAAAAAAATGTAGTGCAAGTTGCTTTAATTCAGGGATTCTATTTGAGGTATATAATGATTATAACACTGTTTGATTTTATTCTATTTGACCAAGTTTAACACTGACGTATATGTGGAAATAGGGACATATGCTACAGCAGTTTGCTTTTGAATACTTGAGTAGTATTAATGAGAATATTTGTTTAGGTTTTATTAAAATAGTAGGTGATAGAATTAGCACTTCAGTTCCCCTGTATGGAGATAGAGCTCTTTCATAATTTTTAATTTTACCAGTTGGAGGGAGACAACACAGATAGTGCCCAATCTGTAGGGTATGAAATGTTATTGCTCTGGCATGGTAGTACCTCAGTGTAAGTGATTTTCTGAGCAGACTCTATGAACAGTTACTTGGAATGAGTGGTAATCGCTGTAGTCAAGTACATCCTTGGCTAAGGATTCAAGTTCTTAGCTGTGTGTTCATGACCAATTGGATATGGAATATGGCACTCACTACAGCACTTATTTGTCTGTAAAACAGACCTTATCACACTTGAAGGAAACTTAATATCAATATCCAGTAAAATAATAGGTCCCTCTCCCACCATTACCTACAGTGTAACTTCACTAGATGACAGTAGTTGTGTTAAAGCACCTTGTTGCTACTGAGTCCTGTTACAGTCTCATGGCAGTTCCCAGATCTGGCTTTCTAATTCTTTTTTTTTTTCCATTTTGCACATTGTTTAACTGAAATAAGACAAATTACATTTGTTATCAGTTTTGCTCATTTTTATTTATTAATTATTCACAAATAAATATTTTCTATGCATTTTTAACTTCTGAATATTTGATACTGCCTTGACTGTTATTCATTAAATACATACCTCACATAGTCACCATACAAGATGTGCAATTTCTCATTTAAATTGCAGTGAATGTGCTTTTGCTTTCTTGCAAGATTAACCAAATATTTTAATACCTGAGAGACAAATTATACTAAGGAATAACATTTGACATTCCAAATTATTCTTATTTACCTGAATACTATTCAAAGGGCATGTAAAAAACATTATGAAGCTCCAGATCCCAATAGCTAATTTCAACAAATATTAATAAATGTATCTTTAAAAAAACCCACAAATTGGAACAAAATTCCATGTCTCTCTTCTTAATACAAGATCAAAAAAGACCTCATATTTTTTCCTCTACTTAAACTAAAGGTATGCATGGGGATGCAAAAACCAGTTTGATTTCCAGATTGTGAGCTGTGAATTTAGATAAAGTTTACTGATTTTTCCTAACTCTGTAAGGGAGTATACATAATTTTGCATTTACATCTCATGGATGCGAAGGCTGTTATAGCAAAGTCACTGTCTCAGAAAAGAATTCAGGAAATTTACAAAACTGCATTTTTCTCAGCTTGATTGATACTGCGAATTATACATGCTAATCTGAGTAGGTGCTTTCCAGTTACAACACAGGCTTTCTACACAGAGAGACAAAAAAAATGTAACTGGGAAAGACATTGATTTATTAATGACAGCAACCCAAAGCTCACATCCACATTTTCAGCAATTAAAAAAACATTGACAGACATAATGGTTTCTCAATGGCTCCTGATCATTTAAGTTATCCCTTAGCTGCAAGTGTCCATACACACTTGTCAGGTACAAGATAAAGCAAGCCATCTGGTCATCTATATATTGACTCTCTGTCAAATGGGATAATGTATTAATGTAGAATGTCGTCAATTTTGCTTTATCACTGAAGTTTCAACAGCAAAATGTGGGAAAATATCTTATATAGCTGTACATTTACAGTAAGATTTGATTACTCTCATTAATAAAATACCTTTATTTAAAACGTTCTTATTAAAAATAATTTTTAAAATGTTGGAAACCTTGTCATCTAAATGAATCAAGCTAGAGCATGAACCATTTATAACAGATAAGCAGTCTGAATGAAATTTGTTTGCCCTTTTGAATGTAATGGCTAAACAACAGTAGATATCTTACAGACTGGGTATTGCAGAAGAATAAAGCAATGGTGGAGGCAGGGATATAACTGGTATCATCCCAGTTATTTTCAAAGAACATGTGAAATGCAGTGTCCATAGATACAGAAGTAAGCCAGCAGGATTCGGTTACTTTTCCCACAGCTGTAAATTTTTCCCTGCCAGATGTCAGCCCAGACAAGTCCCAATTTTTACTTTCTCCTTTGCCTTTTCAGTCTCTTGTTATTCCGATAAACATTCCTGATTGCCTATCTTTCTCTTTTCTATGTGTTACTGCTTGCAGTTACGCTTCTATGAAATCACAGAATCATAAAGTTGGAGGAGACCTTTAAGACCATCAGCCTGAACCCAGCACTAGCACTGTAACACCTAAACCCCTAAGCCACTTCACCCAGCTCCAGATGCCTCTTAAACACCTCCAAGGATGGTAACTCCACCACCTCCCTGGACAACCTATTCCAATGCCTGACCACCCAAACAGTCAAAATATTTTTCTCATATCTAATCTGAATCTCCCCTCTCTCAGATTAAAGCCATTTCCTCTGGTCCTCTCACTGCAAGCACAGTAGAAGAGACTGGTCCCCTCTTCACCACAACCTCCTTTCAGGTGGTTGTAGAGAGCGATGAGGTCCCTCTTGAACCTCCTCTTTTCCAGACTAAGCAAACCCAACTCCCTCAGCCACTCCTCATGAGACAATTTTTCTAGACCCTTCATGCGTTCTGCTGCCCTTTGCTTCAGCAGCTCAAAGTCCTTTTTAAAATGAAGGGCCCTGAACTCCCCTGACCAGTACCGAGTACTGGGGGACAATCACTGCCCTGGTCCTGCTGGCCACACTATTGCTGATACAGGCCAGGATGCCATTGGCCTTCCTGGCCACTTGGGCACACGTTGGCTCATGTTGAGCTGACTGTCAACCAACACTCCCAAGTCCCATTCTGCCGAGAAGCTCTCGAGCCACTTCTTCCCCAGTCTGTAACGCTGCCGGAGGTTGTGACCCAGCACTACTTTAATAAAAGCTGGCACATAAACAAGCTCAGTGACAGTCCTTTATTTGTTAGAGCTGTTCAGAAATACTTCTCATTGTGAAATATGTTGTTGAATAAATACATAAATGTGATTGGATATGTTTCTCATGGAGGACTTAGAGTTTCAGAATAACTGCAAAATAAGGTAAGTTTTACTCCATGTTGGCACTGCACACTGAGTCCTTATGATCTCAATTACTTCTATTGTCTTCATTAAGGGGAGAGATTACATCTCCTATGGCACCACAGAATGCATCATGGAACCCTGGTCATTAAGTTTTTTTTTTTTTTTTTTTTTTATTTTAATAACCCAAGAAATATTTATTAAGTATAGTGAGACAATAGAATGTGATTGCAGACATATCTCCTGAGAGCTGTGTGGAGCTCCTAAATGTGCTGCAAACTCAGGATGAAGTTGGACAGAAAAACCTTATCAGAAGGCTATCAGGATTGGATAAAATGTGTGACTTTGACCTTTAAAACACTTCTCCGCATGAATGACAGAGTGCCTTTACAAAAGACTTGATCTGCTGCTCTCTCAAAGGAGAGAACACCTCAGATGAGTTGGGGCACTGACAGAATTGTTTCCTCTGTTTGCTACACTGCATTTAATTCTAGACAGCAGCACAGTAGTTCACTTTTTCATGTGTGAAACACCCTTGTTTCAAAATTCTTCCTCTGAAAGTAATCATCACACACCAGAGCCATGTGCTAATGAATAATAATAATAATGAGAAGTTTAATTCTGTGGTGGCATAATTGTAAGTGAAATCAGAAACAGCAAGATACAGAAGATGAAGCTCTCACTCTCCTCTACCCTTGCTTATGACACATTTTTTTCAATCCAAGGGCATAATCCAAAGCCACTGTAGTAGTTTCCTGTTTCATAAACCATCAAACATTTCAACAAAGATGACAGTAGCTAAACAAGTTCTGTGATCAAACAGTTTGAGCATACTATTCAATTGTACTTTCAATTGTGGTTTTACTCTTGTTTTTAGAAAGTTTTCTGCATAATTCACAATTACCTTCACAATTCACCTTCAATACCTTACAGAATCCTTTGCTTCTAGTGGAATAACTCCCCGGAACTAGCAGCAAAGAAAAGCTTTTGTCTTCTCATATGCTGACTTGTTCATAATGCTCCCAATATGTAGACTTCTGACAGTTACAGATGAAACAAGCACTTTTAATGCAAAGCTCTAGAATGGAAAATATCTCTGAACACGCACACACACAGTTTCATCTGCAACCAGAGATCCCACAGCTTTGATATCTGCATTTTGTGTTTGTGTTTCACAAATCTGAGTACAAGACTGAGGGAGACATTTTTCTGTTAGCTAACATTTAGCTGTTAAATGTGGCTATTAAGTGATACTTTTACCATAACAATGTGTAAGACTATTTGTAAAAGGTTTATGGTATAATATTTTTATATGTACTATAAATTTTTGGAACATTTTTTGTGGTTTTATTCTTAGCATCTATCTAGGCTGTGCAGATATTTATGACTCAAACTTCCTTATGATCTTACAATAAAACTTACTTTTTATTTATATGACAGGTGAAAAGACTGAAACAGAAAGATTTTTGGAGCTAAACTGACAAAGTAATGGCTCTATGACTACAGGGTGGAGTGCTAGTAATACTATTGTAACTATTGTGACTGTGCTTCAATTTCCCCCAGAAAGCTCCAGATAGATCTTAGTTGTCAATTAAGATGCACATTTGCATGAACAGAAGCAGAGAATACCCCTAAGGGTTGCCATTCTGGACACTTAAGTCTGTAATTTAGATTCTCAAAACTTTCCTGGTTTTGGATGTGATTAAAATCTCACCATGCTAATCCTTCCACTGCTGAAATGCACTTTTAGCTCCCAAATGTCACTTCTGACCACACCCGGAGTAGGCCAAGCCTCTGCAGAGTCTGCAGACATGCCCAGAGCAGCATTTTTCCTGACTACTAGCTTTGAAAGGCAGTAAGGCTCTGTGATAGCATTTATACCTGGTGATACTTAATTATAACTCTTCTGTATTGCATTAACATTTATACTGCAGCTCCCCTTAAACTCCTTTTCCCCATGCAGTGTGCTCTTGATTTGCTCTGTTTGACCATATACTTTTATGGATTTCTAAATGCAATAAAAATGAAAACAGAGAAGTAACAGAAAAAGAGCAGTTTCTAGCTCAATATAATTTGCTTCCATATTTTCAAGTCAGAGTTAATCCCTGTACCGGCAAAAACGATTTTGGAAATTTTTTTGCAGTTTGGAGACCTTACACATGTTAATATTGCTATAGACATCATTGATGGAATAGTTTGCTGTGTTTCAGCTGGGGGGGGGTCTGCAATACCAGTAGTGATTTTAGATTCACCACCAATGTGATAGATGTTCAGATACCATCAGGCCAGGCCTGCAACACTGATAATGAGAAAGGCTGGCTTTTTACATTTGGAACGTGTGAATCTGATCCAATAGCAACTAGAAGGAACTGAATATTGAAGTGTACAAGTTAGCACTTTTAAGACTATGCACACACTGAATGCATCTGCATTTTTAGTAGGTTTCTTTATACTTTTGAAGTTTTAAATCTTTGAATTCATGTAAGATATTTATATTTCTTATATTACCACAGTTTCTGAATGCCTCAGTGTATTGATGTATTTATGTGTTAATCTTCCTCACACTCCTGGGAAGGAAGGTAATAGCTCCCTGCTGTTCTGGGGGAATAAAAGAAAGACCAAAATATTAAATATTTTCCTAAAAATTAGAGGGAAAATCAGAATACTTGCTTCCTCTACCATGTTTATAGAATCACAGAATCAGAGAATTGTTTGGGTTGGAAGGGACCTTTAAAGGTCGTCTAGTTTAACCCCCGTGCAATGAGCAGGGACATTTTAAACTAGATCAAGTTTCTCAGAGCCCCATTAAACCTGACCTTGAATAGCTCCAGGAATGGGTCATGTAGCTGTTCCAGTAATTTTTTCACCACTTTCATTGCAAAAGACATTTTCCTTATATTTAATCTAAACTGATCCTCGTCAAATTTAAAAACATTTTCCCTCATCCTGTCAATATGTTCCATATTAATAGTCCGATGGTTTTTCCATCCTCCTTTAATTCACTTTTATCATGTGAAAAAAAGAGAAAGGTTTAATTTTGAATCACAGTGAAGGAAGCTTTTGTTTCTTTGTGTATTTAGATGGTGAGGAGCAACTGGACTGTTCAGGGTAGGCCCACTTAAAGATTTTTTTTGTTATTATGAAAATAGATATGCTAACCTTTTGATCTTTTTAGTTTCAAAAGAAAAAATAAGATGTTCATTAATCAATTGAATTTAGCAGCACTTTATCTGTGGGAGGAGGACTGCCTTGGAGAAGATTCCTCTGAGTATTTAGTTTTAAATAATCCATGCAGCTTTCCCATAGTGAGTGTGAAGGAAAAAAAGTCATCAATTCAGTAAAGAGTCTTGTAATCAAGAAGTCCTTGAATAGAACTCAAGCTGATTAAAAAAAAAAAGAACAAAAAAACCCAACAGAAAAACCCTCCTCAAAAACCAGATTTATCAAAAACTAAAAACAACAACAACAACAACAGCAACAAAACTCAAAAAAACCCAACAAACCCAAACCTTTCTGAATTGAGTGTTCCCATCATAATGGCCCTTTACTAGCAATCTTTTGTTGAATGCTGGGCAGATTGCTAACTTCCTTCTGGGAATTGATTGAAATAACACTGAAGCTAATCAGCAATCAGATTTCTCATCCTCTATTCAGGACTTTCTTTCGACTGTGTCAGAGGGCTATAGCACAGTGACCCTGAAACAGTCCTCCACAAATTGCATGCCTCTATAAACTGGCTGTGCTCTGAATGGAGTAGATTGAATTGCTGGAAGTAGCTCACATCATCTGGTCATCTTCAGAAAGTCAATATCCTTGGTGTGCCTGGAAAATCTTGAATTGTCTATCACCCATCAGATTTCTGGAGTAACCCTTACAATGCACATTTACAGCACCATTTCTAAATAAAGCAGAATGTATGTCATTTTCTGCTTTATTTAGAAGCCAAGATATCCTTCAAGGCTCATATCTTTGAAACTATTTCAACATGGATGGGAGATAAGAATCTAAATGCTTGTGAGGATCTGGATTCTGTGTTTGTTTTAAGGTTAACCTCACCTATTGATCTCTCTAGAACCTGCTAAATGAAATTTGAGCCCAAAAATAATTTTTAAGGTCCTAGTAGTAAGTAAGAAGTTTTGTTACTGGGGACTGAATAGATACTTAGATATACTATACATTTTCATGTTTAAGAACAGAAAATCAATAAATGGAGGAATGCAAAACATCAATGACAACCTTATTCTTTTCCAAATTCTAACAGACTTAAGAATTTTAGTCCTGCAAACATTTCAATTGGTGACTAAAATAATTCTATTTACATATGGAACAATCAGGAAAATAACTTATCGAAATACATTATTTTCAATAAATTTAGGTTTTCCAGGAGTTTTGTGTTTTCTTTATAATACCAGAAATTCTGCAGAAGAACGTAAAGAATTTAAATTTTGAGGCAAAGTCAAAAAGTTAAATTATGCCTTCACTTGTGCACAGTCAAAATAAAGAGGAGACGGGTTACACAAGTGACAAACCCCAACAATATTTCACTGATGGTGACTGGGCTGTATTAAAGTACAGTAATTTATGCTACAGGAGTGGTCATACTTGGATGGGAAAGAGGTTTTGAGACCCCACAGATGACTACATTAAAAGAAATACAGTCCTGACACAGATTTTGTCCCTTTTGACTACTTTTCAACACTTTTATGAGAGAAGCTAAACAGAATCAGGTTCTTATAACAATATATCATGCTGGAGGGACAAGCATTAGGTTAGGATTGGAGGCTAAATAGTTTTGTTCCACTGAAAAATGGGTTAGAAGCACTAGGAAAGAGAAGAAGCCTTTGTTTCAGTTATTCCCCAGTTCAGCACCTAGACATGGTGATGATATAGAACATGTACAGCTTTTTAAGGACTAAGGTGGGATTTTGTTCTGAAGAAAACTCTGGAGGTGTTCTATCCTGAGGAACATCTGTAAAATGTACAATTGCCTATGGATCTCATGAGCAAAGCTACGTGCAATGCATTATTCAGGACTGTAGCTAGGGGAAACTCTTCAGGCAAAAGCTTTTCTCAGTGAAAAATGCATCTGCCCAAAACAATTCACAAATTCTTTTTGAATTTTTCATAGTGTTTAAGCTATAAAAATGGGTGGAGAACAAGAAAAATGGAGTTTCCACCTGCCATTTCAAAACGATATTTCAATTCCAACTGTATTTCAGTTTAATAAAGAGAAGAAAGTATTTATTTGCAAAAGAAACAAAAAAAAAAATCTCAAACTAAACCATTATTTATCCACTTAAGAAAACCCAAACATTGTTCCCTTCAACATTTTACTTCAAAAACTTTTCTTTCCTGCACAGAAAAATAAGTGAAGACAAACTGTTTGACAGCAAACTGAAATGATTTCAATTTTGTTGGGGTTTTGTTCAGTTGGAAATGTGATTGCTCACCCAACTGTATTTAGGCCTGGGTTTAAAGACACAGACTGTGTGTGATATAAACTTTTCTACTCACACCATGAGGTCATTGCAACACGCTTCTTTTTAAGGTGAAAAATATTTAACTCCCAAAGATAATAAAAAACTCTTGATTAAAAAGTCTATTTCTGAACTCTTCCGTTACTTTCAGAACTTACATGTGATGCTCTGAATAACTACTAACTCAGACCTGCCAACTGCACAGTTGCTAGTTATTTACAATAAAATCAGTCCCATTAATTTGCTAATGAATTTATATTGACTTTACATTTTGTGAGCTGGCAATGTTTCAAAAGTCATTGTTATCTCATTTCCAAAATGAACATCAATGAATTTCCCTTACTGCATGAAATGCAAAAATCAATTTAAAAAATCTAATTGGTTTAATACCACCTGGTTTCAAATTATGCTGATGGCACTGGATCAAAAACTCCATTCACCAATTAGGGTTGGAAAGGCGATGATTCTCTCTACTTACTAATATGTTGTGAATAGAATAATGGTAAATAAAAATGTAGAAGCAGATAACAAGAAAATAATAAATTAAATAAGTGGGTAAAAACTGAGTTAAACTGTCCAAGAGCAATAGTTCTTGTGGGTATTATACCCTCTCTCACAAGAATACCTTTTCTAAACTAAACACAGAAGTTGCATAACAGGGATTAAGGGGTGTGGTTGGAAGAAAACAAGGTTTCCCCAAGATACAAGTCACCAAATGAAAAATGAAATTTCTTTTTTAGATGAATATGTTCAGAGGAAATTTTCTCAATATTTCTGTGCAGCTATTTCTTGCTATCTTAGAGGAAAAATGCATTTAGTGAAAGCTTTTATGATAACCATAGCACACCAGAGCCCTGGCTAATTTCAACTGTCTCTGAAATCTCCTAGAATTGTAAATGCTTCTTTCAACCAGCCCACAGCAATGACCCTCCTGAATTTTGATCACTAGCAAAAGCTAGTATCTTTTGGATGATGACCAGCAGTTTATTCTCTGAGAGAATCCTGAAGAGTTTGTAATCATATTTTAGAAAGGAAACTAAAAGAATTCTGGCAAAGTGTAAGGTATGCTTTTGCCTACTCCTGTAGGCCATGAACCTGGAAAATTGAAATGGAGGCAGAAACTTTGTTGGAATGAGCTCTTGAAAAGCCTCGAGTCTTGTGATTTCTAGGCTGGGCTCATCTATTCTTAGTTTAGTCCTTTAGCTGAAAAACTGATTAGAATGTGGATTGGCTGTTAATGCCCTGTATTATTAGCAGAGTGAGGCACCCTAGCAGGTGAATCTGCTTCCCCAAAATATAACTCCCTCTCTTAAGATGCTGATCTTTCTCCACTGACTAGAGAGAAAACATAACAGCACCTGGGTCGTAATGTTGATCTCTTTCTTCCTGCCACACAGGCTAACAGAATACTTTGTATACAAGCTATCTTTTTAAAGAAGAGTTTACTTAAAGTCAGTATATTCAGTGAAGTATTTAGATTAATTGAATGTCCTAAATAAGTATCCCATGAAAGAATAATTTCTGCTCTTTACACATGACCAGGAACAAAAAATGTTGGTTATTCATATTTTTAAGCAGTTTAACTCTTTGAAATCATTCTTCTGTGTACATATCTGCCAGATTCTTACCTGGCTTCTGAGTCTATTGGACAATTTCAGTTATAAGAGAGTCAATCAAAACTCGAGTTTGGAAGTTAGCAGTCAAATTGCAGCTGTGTTATTCAACAGTTATGAATCCACACAGACACCATCTACTCAATAGTAGAGTAATGCTTCCTGTATGGCCAATCAGTACATTTCTAAACACTCTTAACAGGAGTACAGAATCACTCTTCAGGTACAGAATAATGGATAGGAAGAATCTTAACAACTTTCGTGATCCCAGTGCTTCTTCTAAGAAAGTGTTTTAGTTCTCATGAAATTTAAGCTCAGGATACGTGTGCAAATTACCCTCTCTACATAGGTGATCTCTTTTTCTTCTTGTCTAAATTTGGAGAAAACCCCATTACTAAAAGGACCAAGCATTCCTAAAGTATAGAGAAACATATAGCTAACACAAACATCAACTCCAGTGATAATATCACAGGGGTCTATTGTCTAAAAAAGGCAAAATATCTATATAGGTCTACAGAAATGCCTTTTAAAAATTTATTTATTTTTAAATGCATGAAAATACCACTATGGTTGCATACAATTTTCAATGGCAAATGACTTCTGAAATCGCGTAAAAATAACTTCTGCCTACATTGAATCATTTATGTATTTGAGTTCCAATACTTTCCCACCACGTTAGACTTGTTCAAGTATCATGGTCACAGCATACGACCATGGTTACCTGAAAAATATAGGGCTGAAAATGTCCCTTCCTCATGCATATCATTGTCTAACTGATATTTGCACTGATCACAGGTCTTTTTAAGTGTGACCATGGATTATATGTATATGTTAATGACACTCTTATTAATTGGATATAAATTGCAGTGTCCATATTTTTTTTTTAATATGAACTAAAGAATTTTAGTGACCCTAAACAATCATTTTTATCCTAGAAATTTTTAATTGTTTCTTCTGAAAAAAAATGCATATTTAAGTTTCATTGATTTTACTGTTTTTCACTTTGACTTAGAAAACATAACTGGTACAGTTATTCACAAAAATAATCTTAATTAGTACATTTAATCCTTGATTACTTAGAATGTGTTTTGAGGGACAATTCTGCTCTCAATTACACTGGCTGTAATTTGGACTAAATGCACACATCAGTAGCCAAATAGCAAATGACCTATTGTTCAGATTTATAGTTCTTCATATGGAAGCGGAATTTGCCTTACTTTGTAAAACACTAATAATAATTTCTATAATTTATCTGATATCCAGATAATCTTAGAATCTAGGGAAATATGGCAAAGTACATTAAAAATTGTTATGAACCTGAAGGAACCATTAAAGAAAGATTAACAGGAACCGATATTTGGTGTTATTACAACACAGCTAGTGGAAAGAATGGTGCTTATTTGCTAAAATTTTTGGTCTCAAAAGGTTTAGTAGAAGAAGGATGTAGTGAATGTTTCAAGTAGAAATTGGGTCGTCGTTTTCATTTGAGTAAACCTAGCAGTGGGAAAATATACAAGAAATATCAGATGAAATTTTATAAATTGGAACTTGTATATGTGTGGAATGCTTTCTAGAAGGAAGAGATGAAATAGCCATTCAGTCACTAAGGACTAAAACCTGACTGAGAAAGAAGCAGAAAATAAGAACACAGTCAGCATACCAACTGCCAGCACGTTGCCATTGTGGAATTTTGTTTATCTGAGTTTAGAAATACTTGTAAAACTGAACCAATTCTGGGAAACTTTCAAAAGAATATTGCCATTTTCTTTGCTCTTAAAAATACTACTGAGATTAATATTTTTTATTAATATGGCCTGTTTGGTTTATATGTGTGGTGCTTTGTCTTATTAGTATCATAAATCCTGTATTCTTGCTTTAGGTTGACAAATAGGTGTAAGACAGTCTATGTGCTAAAACCATTGGAAACCATTGAAATTCTTACTAGAAAATATATGGGCTTTATTGAAGACTTTGGATATGTCTTTTGCATCCCCAAGTGAAACAATTTAATCCCCTCTTCCTCAGTGCTACTCAATATTAACTGCTAGCCAAGTAGAACAATGACTTCAAGAGTCCACCTCCTGGAAACTCTAAAAAGTAGCCCAGTGCACTCCTATGGGTGGGAGAGCACTGTCTTCTCAGGAGCAGACCAGGAAACATAATGAAATCACATTCTGATTGTCTTTAAAAAAAACCAGAATAAATAAAAAAAATTGGAACACGTAGACTTTGCATGTTTTCATTATACCATTTTAATATTTTTAGCCATCTTTTAACTAAAATCTCAAATAAATCTGGAAATTCTGCCCGTGATATTCAATATCTTTGGTAGGACATATTCTCCAATTAGGTCACATGAGAATAAATCAGAAGAAAATGCCTAGAACTAATCAAGAATTTTCACCCATCTTTGCCTTCCTCTGTTTCTTGTCTCCTATTCGATCTCCTGCTCATCTCAGCCGATTGTCTCTATCTCTCTCATTGTAATTCAGGCATTATATAATATGTTCTTCAAAGCACATCTGAGAGAACCATCATCACTCTTCATTTAAGAGCATCTTTAAAAACCTTGCCAGTCTCCTTTTATCTTAGTGTCTGGGAGAAAAAAGGGCGAGGGGATAGATATCTACTTATCTTCATAGCCATTTTTATGCATCCTTATGATTAAGATAATGAAGAAGTGTTATAAACTTCCTTGACAAACTATTTTGACATTTTCTGCTTGCAGCTGGCTTTTTAAAGTGACTCTTAAGTTCCCACACATAACTTTTTACATTCTTTCATTTTATGTGTAGTAGTTAGTTAAAGGCTTGCAGAGCTTCTGGGTTTAATTCCTCTGTACTTTCTGGCATCAACAGTTCACAAATTTGACAGGGCGTGTTATAATCACAGTGAATATAGATGTCTTTAATTTGTAAATAGTCAGCTTGAATCTTAATAATTTAGAGATGTGAAGGAGGAGGGAAGGCACAGAGACATTAACATCAAAATTTTCCAGAAGCTATTAGTGTCCAGTTTGTCTTTATATTTGTGAAGTCCTGATAGTTAATGGGAAAAAGAAGGGGAAGGGGAAGGGGAAGGGAAATTTAATTATAATTTCATCCTGACCATGATAAAAGGATCAGAAGGGAAATGGTGCTAGTGTTACTTATCACACCTATTGTACCCAAGATTACTCAAGGCTGTACTGTACTCTAAATGTGGGCTGAATTGTTAAAAATGCTGACATTTATGAAGTATGTAAATGAATATCTAATTAACTTGCTACAGCTATCTTGTTAAATACCAATTAAATATATTAACATTTATCACAATTTTAATGTATCAATAAGAATTTAACTGTACCTTTATTGTCATTGTAATTCCAAATTAATTACATGGCTAGATGATTTATCTTTTGCATAATTATTCAGCCTCAGTCTATGCTCACTTAAGGAATCCAACTGTTATAGTATGGATTCTCTACAGCATCTGATCTTTTTCTGTACAATTCTTTATCAAGTCATCTGCCATTAAGACATTAAAATCAAATGTAGAAGGGGAGGTGGGGCTTTTGCTACCTGAGCTCAACTTCACTGGTATGGAAATACCAATTTTTCAAGGATTGAACAAAATTCTGTAATACTGATTATTTCTTGTAAACCATCTAAAATTTTTTTGAAGGAACATACATAATAGCTTCAAATGACTGGTGGATATTCTTTTATGGTAAAACATTAATTCAATTTCTGTTTCGTTATACAATAATTTGCATCTTATTCTTTTCATACCCCTCACATTCATACAACTTAGAACTAAGACCACTGAAATTAGGAGTATCACTTATACAGAGACAGCAAAATTAAACCAGTTGCTGATAATGTTAATACAATATTTTTTTACAAAACTCATCTGGATGCTTAATTCTCAGACAAAATCTTAGGCCTGCTTTATTTAGAGCACTTAATAGATAAATAGCCACTATGGGAATGAGAAGTACAAATAAAGAAGCTACATATGGGGCATTGTTAATAAAAAATACCAGAGCAAGAGCTGAATAAAGCATATACAAACAACATGTGAACTGTCTGGACTGTTTTCTTAATAAGATTCATGATATGAACAACATTCAGCAAAGAACTTACAAATGTAAACATTATGTAGCAAAGTTCTTGGGCTCCAGTAGAAATATTCACAAGGTTTGGCTTAGGCAGATACTTAATGCTTCATTACATCAGGTTAGAAAATGAACTCACCAGAGAAAACGTTTTGACTGAAATGAAATACAGTACAGGGAGCAAATGAATCTTTAAATTTTGTAAATAATGTATGCCTTAAAAAACTTGGAACAGAGTACTGAAATCTTGATGAGCAGAAAACACCTGTGCTTATACATATGTCAAGAGCTCCATGTTTGAGAGTACAGTGGTCATTCTAGTCTCCCTTCATAGAAAGTTAAGAAAGAAATACGGAACTCAAGGGAATAAGCCATTACCTTCTCAGTTATTCAAAGTGTTTAGTTCTCTAGACTAACTTTGACGTGGATGAAACCTGCCCTATGATATTTTAAAAAAATTTCTTTTGTTTTTTGGTAAAGAGTACCTGCTTTATTCATGAATCCTGATTGCAGGATGTTTATAGGCTTAGGATTCAACATATATTGTTCAATATCTAAAGTGGAGGGAATTTAATCCTAAATAATTTTTTTTGGGAAACACAGGGGAAAACCCCATATTATTTGATATTAGATTTTAAAAAACCAAAAAAAATCTTTTTCTTAAATGAAACATTAACTTTGAAAATGAAATAATGATTTTTAATAACCTGAAATTAATCCATCTCCATTTTATCAAAACCCTTTCCCCATAATACTTGTAAATTCACTCTAATTTTTCTTTAATTGCTTACCGAGGTTTACTGGCAAGGATTGAGCAGTCATATTGAGACTGCATGGATCATTTCACCCATAAAGGAATTACAGCCATCCATCCCTGGAGTGGGACATTGCCAGCCACACAGAAGGGCTGCAGTCCTCATGGGATTTCAGTTGCCAGAGCCATCTTTTGAGCTGTGAAGAACCTGAGGAGGAGCTCTGCCTATTGGAGATGGTACTTCCTAGTGGTGCCCCCTTCAAGCAGACCCTCAATCTGTGCCACATCTGCAGGCATGCAATGCACCAAAGCTGTGGTAAGAAGCAGTTCCATGATAACTAATTACGCTACTTTATGAGCACCTGAAATTCAGCTTTTCCTTGCAAACAAGATACGGAAAATAACTCTACATTTGTGCCTTCACTTCCCTGGAGTTTAGAGTGTATTAATGGCTATAGGATTCAGAATAAATAAACTGGATAGAAAAATCATTATGTGAGGTCCATTTTCTGAATATCAGTTTGGATTCCAAGCACTGCAATAACTTATCCTTAATTTTCAACTCACAATGTCTCTGAAAATAGTAGAAATGTGGGACATCGTCTTTTCTTGTCATATTGTGAAGTGATGTGTTTATGGTAGCTGACCTTATCGAATTTGACATTAGAAGTTGATTCAACTTTTTAAAAGCATTTTTACATATTGAATTTTGGCCTCTGAGGAATACAAAACAATCAAAAATAAATTGGGAAAAACTGAAAAAAGAAACCAAATCAGAAAACTGAGAGAGACACATGAATACCTGAATAGCCCCTTTCATCCACACTGCACCTTTTAATGAAAAATGTATGCATAAGATAATAAATGGATTTGGATTTTAACACGGCTGCAGCAATCCATTTGCCAGAGCTATGAACTGAGGAGTGTGAGTCCTTCAGAAGTTTGTAAGAATGCCAGTTCTTTGCCTGCATGTTAAGGGTGTTTGTCATTCCGAGATGCTCATGCTTTGTGTGCTGTATGGGTGCAGGCTCTGTGGAGGTGCTCTGCGTGCTGCTTGACTGCACCATTTTAGTGTGTATTCATGCAAATGTGTAAAATGGTTTTGTATTTTCTGGATGAACAACATTTGGGTGGGTAAAGTTAGATATAACCAGGTAGAATGGAAATAATCTAGACTACAAGCACTGCTGCATCACATGACAAACTGCTGCATTAGGCACTGATCATAGTATAGGGCCACAACCCAAGACCAAGTGAAAATCTGCATTAATTGTATGTATGATTGGCCTGTTTAATGGTGCACATGATACCTTTTTATTTTTAATTTCTGTGTGATATACGTGTCTGGAACATATGTTGAGGGATGGAGACAGCTGGCTGTGCACTTGTCATGTTTGTTGGTACTTGTTAGTTACATGCATACCTATATATGAATCTTTAAAAGAGATTCCGAAGTCATGTTGAAAATGAAACCACAGGAATAAAGGAAATGTCATGTGGTTCCATTCCTTGGAGTAACAGAGACAGCAGTTGAATGGATATTGGGCATGTGTATTGTGAAACAGAGTCTACTTACTGTCATGCTTGGAGGTTGACCAAAGTGAATTATGGTGTAAAACATCACAAGGCACAGTCTCCAAAGAGGATGATTTTGGTTGTCTCCTAAGAGAGAAGTTTCCAAGACACTAAAAAGGAAATAAACAGGACAAAACCCAAAGTATCATAGGTTATTTCCAAAGTATGAAAACACAAGCATTCATAAAAATACTCAAAGTATCTTCCAAGATCTTACACACACACACACACAAATGTCTGTTGGCATAGACATGTACGCTTATATACAGAGACTCAAAAAAAATCTAGAAATAGTTACAAAACTGTACCTCTACACCTAACAGAAGAATTCTGTCTGCATCCCTCACTGTCAAGCATTTTAGAGAACTGGGTCTCAGCAGAACAGAATATCCAAAACAAAGTGAATTTTAGGGGAATAGTAAGAACAAATTTGTCTGCAATTAGGCTTTATTAATCTCAGAACAATATATGCAGACTGTCTTACCAGTAGACAAGGGAAACATTTCATTTACCTCCTGTGCTATAACTGACATCTCTTTTCCCTCCTGGTGTTGCAATCTGTCCTCCTATCTCCTGCTGAGTGGAGTTATTCTCATTAAAGGAAGCACCTTCTTGCTCAGTCCTGGGCTGAATCAATAGCAGTTGACAATGTAAGCTCCCCAGCTTTCTTTTGTTCTGCTGTCACTGGTTGATATTCATCAAATAAATGAACAAAAAACATTTATAAAATAAACAAGTTCTAAAAAATAATAATAATTAGGGAAATAAAAACTTATATAATGAGAAAGCATGAAGGAAAAGTCAACAGATTTGTGCGGAGCTATGGTCAGTAATATGTAAATCCTCAGTGGATGATTTTATAATTCAAATAATTTTATAATTTAATGTGAAACTTTACAATTGCCAAAGGCATATTGCTTGTCATATTGTATATGAAATATATAATCATGTTATATGTTATATATATGCCGTATATATATGTGTGTGTTATCAAGAGTGAAGAGCAAATTCTGTATAAATCTGTCCCAGAGAAGAGCAAAGATAATTTACAAAGACAGTAATGACTGCTGAGAACCTGACTGAATGACTGTACTACATTATATGCCTTCGGCATCAGAAAAGCCAGTAGAGTTCTTTAGAGAAATAGAGCAGAAAATAGCTTGATGATTGTCAAATGTATACCACAAACCCTCAGATCTCTGGTGGGCAATCTTGCCTCTGAAGAGGAGCGTTTGGTCCCCAGTGTAATCTCAGTGCCTAACCATGGAGGTGAGCTTTTCCGGCTTCTTTGCTTTGACCATAGCCAAATGTATATGATACTTTTTGTCTGTGACACTTTCATTAAACTGTCCTTGCTATATCCTTGTGCTCACGTCCAATCTATTTCCACAGTACTGTAGCAGCCTCAATGGATTAGTCACAGGCCTACCTTTTAGGAAACAATGTTTTAATACAACAGTGACTTGAACATAAACAAGAAATTTCTCCATATTCTGAAAAGATAAAAATTCCACCTAAATAAGCAAAAGAAAATTGACAGCAACACAAGAAGCAGAATGATATAGATACCAGTACACTGAGTGCCTGTGCTTGATTCTTATCTCTCTCTGCCCATATCAATGTAGCTACACTGTTGTAATTATGGGGGTTTTTTTGCCAAACTGAGTTCAGTCTTCTGTTTTCAGTTTTTGGTTTTGTTTGGCTTTGTGTTTTTGTTTGTTTGTTTTTACAAAGGAGGTTTCTAAAATAAGACTAGCAGCAAGAAAAGAGAGGAAATAATCCAAAGACACAGTAGACTGTTGATAAGAAGGTAGTGAGGTAATGAGACTCCTTAGTGGGGTCCTGAACACTGACGATGTGGAAGGGTGGCCATAGAATACTAACTAATTCAACCCATAGCTATATCCTCAGGTTTTCTAGGAAGAATCTTTTTGATAGCTGCTAAATTCTTTGCTGGGATCTGGACAGGCTTCCCTAGGAACTTTATAGCCACACCTGCAATTTAGACAGATGAGGAAAATCAACACAAACAACAACAGAAGCAGAAGATAATCTGTGTAATAGCCCTGAATACCTGAAAACAAGGTCTTTTGGCTTCAAACTATTGAGCAGATTGCATTGTGTACCTGCGGTACAATTGATATTTTCACGCTAAAACAATGTAAGTACATTATCTCCTCAGGAACATATGATTTTTAATGGCCATAGTCATGTGACTGGAGAAAAGGGATTTTTACTGCCAGAAGGGCACATAAAATTCATAATAAAGAGAAAGAAAATGTTTTTTTTAAAAAAAGAACAGAAAACTCAGTCTGTGAATAGAAGGATGAAATATTTAATGGTAGGATGGGGAAAGAAGATGAGAGCAGAATTGGGGTTAGAATAAACCCTGGATGTTGCAGAGCAGTAGAAGGCATAATTGAAGAGGTTTGAAAAGCCATGTTTTGCTTTTATGTGAAGTTCTAAGCTGCTGATAAACAATATGAGCTTTTCTGGCTGTATCATGACAGCTGTGAAATGTTTAAAGTTTTTGAATCTATTCATTTTAAACCAAAATCGCTCCTTCTTTCTCCAAACCCCTGACTTCCTCAGACCATACTGGTTGCATATATATACTTGGGCCTTTTTTATTTTTTTTTTGGTCTGCAGAAGTGAGGAGGTTAGGGGGGATGAAGCTAGAAATGTATTTTACTAAAATGCAAGTAATGAGAGCTTTCAGAACACTGGGGATAGTTGCTGATACGGGCGAATTCTGTGTTGAGTGCATTCGGCAAGACCTGGACAGGCTGGAGAGTTGAGCAGAGAGGCAGTTAAACAAAGGAAGGTAAACCTTTGAAGTTGAACAAAGGCAAATGTAAGGTCCTGCACCTGGGGAAGAATAATCCCATGCACTAACACGGCTGGGAACTGATTTGCCTGAAGGCAGCTCTGTGGAGAAAGGCCTGGGGATCCCAGTGGACAACAAGCTGTCTGTGAGCCAGCAGTGTGCCCTTCCTTGTGGCCAAGGAGGCCAATGGTATCCTGGGGTGCATTAGGAAGAGCACTGCCAGCAGGTCAAGGGAGGGGATCCTGCCCCTGTACTCAGCTGTGGTGAGGCCACGTCTGGGGTGCTGTGTCCAGTGCTGGGCTCCTCTGTCCAAGAGAGACACAGAGCTCCTGGAGGGATTTCAGTGAAGGGCAACAAAGATAATTAAGGGACTGGGACACCTAACTTGTGGGAAAAGGGTGAGGGTTGGGCCTGTTTAACCTCAAAAAGAGTCAGCTGAGAGGGAGCCTTATCAATGTATACAAGTATCTGAAGTGAGGGTGTCAAGAAGATGAGGCCAGGACCTCAGTGGTGCCAAGCAGGGACGGAAGAAGGGTAATGGTCACAAACAGAAATACGGGAAGTTCTATCTGTACATGAGGAAAAACATCTTTACTTTGAGGGTTACAAAGCACTGGAACAGGCTTCCCAGAAAGAGAGTGTGGAGTCTCTGTCTCTGGATATATTCAAAAGCCACCTGGAAGCAATCCTGTGCAACCTGCTTTAGGTGAGCCTGCTTTAGCAGGGAGATAGGACTGAAAAATCTCCAGCGGTCCCTTATAACCCCAACCGTTCTTTCAGTCTTTGTTTCTGTATTTATAAACAGCACCATCTGTTTGTTCTTAGCTTCCTTGTTGTATAAAACCAGCTCTTTAAAGGGCAATGCAATGAAAACAATTCATCTGACTGAAAAAAAACCCACAAAAAAATTGTTTTACTTTTTTTCAGGAGACAGTCTCTTACTGAGTCCCAGTGAGTCTCAGCTGACAACAAGGTGAGCCTTAAAATGAGAGCAGTTGTACCTTAAACATGTACTGTCACACATTTTGCACTATGAGAACATTACTTAAGTAATTTCTGCTTTTAGAACCCTTTTCATGTTCTTTTTTATGCTTCATTAAGAAAGTATAAAGTCTTGACAGTTTACCATACGAACACTCAAAATACTCATGGATTGTGCATTCCTAATCTAGGAGACATTTTCTAAGCACACACAAAGCAAAAAAAATGTAATAAAAATGGTGCCTCTGACCCTATATTTAGACTGAAGTTCAGCTATCTTCCTTTGTAAAAGATTTCTGAATACTCAGTCCTTTTGTTCCACAAAAGTGCAAGGTAATTCTAAAATGGGATTAATCAGTCTCCTCTGATGAAGCTGCTACTACATGTGGGGATTAACTACACATGCATTTTTCTGAATAACAGAGAAAGTTGGAATGATTCAATAATTCAGTGCATTGGCCTTGTAGCAAGAAGAGGTAATTGTTGGGGTCTAATGTATCCACCACAGAATGCAGAAGAAATTTATAAAAAGAAACAGCGTTGATCATAATTTTTTGGTTTTTTGCTGCTCTTAAGGTAAGAGGAGAAGGAAATTCTGTAGGTGACAGTGTTATCTTGATTTAAGTCCTAATACAAAGAAAAATTAATAACAGAAAATCTAAGGCCCAAGCTAGTATTTCCTTTAAGCTTAAAGGAGATTCTTTAGAGTGACTTGATGATTACATAGGAAATAAAAAAAGATTAAAAAATACTTTATCAGTAGCATTCAAAATAATGTATTCAGCATGAAAAGTCTTCCAAGGAAAGCCTGTCCAAATCACTGAAACACTCCTGGAGAGACTGACTCAATTATCAGCTGTAATAGCATCAGGTGACAGACTTTAGTAAGCAAAGTGTTGCACAGTGAGAAAACTCTACTAGCAAGCACCAATTTACACCTCTGAATAGATGTGAATATTTGTTAATATTTCCTCTTTGCTTTGTAGCCATTAACTGATTAATGAAATCCTAAAGAGAAGCAAATACACAGTATGGGGTGAGCAGGTGTTACCACTCCCTTTTGGCAGGTGATGGGGAAACCAAGAGACTTACTGATGACTTACTTGAGACCAGGCTGCTCAGCATGTGGAAACATTCTTACAGGAGACTGCATACTCTGACAGCTGACATCTGGAACTCCTGTAGTAGGTGGCAACATGCTTGTCCTACCCTAAGACAGTGGTCGTTGTCCCTTAGCTCTACTTTCATAATTCATGCACTTATGAGGCATCTTTAAAGTAGTTGAAAAGATCTTGACCATGTTGAACATTTTAGAAAGAAGGCGGTTCTCTAATTCTAGGACTTTTCTAACTCTAATTCAGTTTGGTAGCAGTTGTCCACAAATATTGTGAGTTGTCTTGGGTCTGTACTACCAAAAGAAGCTGTCCCACATTGTATTTTCCTATTAGCTTCTCACTTCCCTCTAAAGACACAGTTTCTTTCAGTAGCAGAGTATGTTTAAAGAGTTATTGCTACATGTAAGTCAGGATAATTTTACTCAGATAAAAGAGAGAGTGGGAATGATTCCAATTGTGCAGCAGGTATGTGACATTGCATTTGAAAATCCACTTGAAATACCAAAGAATCAGTACATTGCAATACACAGAATTAATTGCAATACACAGAGGAACATTTACAATATTAATAGTGCATCACCTCACAGCTAAGTTTTCCCAATTCCTTTTTTCTTCTTCCTTTAAAACATTGGAAAATGCTGTTTGCGTGGAGCAGTCTTGCAAACCGGACAGCCTCTCTTGCGGAAATTTCCTTAAGTATTTTGCTACCTCTTATGCCTAGATCCACGCTTAGAGGCTCACAGGCGCTAGACTGACCCATTATTTTGCATGAATTACCCTTAATAGAGAGCAGTAATGAGATGAATTGGACGTGACTTCACTGTTATTGCAAACATTACAAGCTGTCCTTTACCAAGTGCTTTTTATAAAGTAAAAATTAATACATTGACATTAATACAGATTTCTGCATAATACAGTGCAGTATCACAAGGTTTGCTCTCATGTGCTTACTGCTGTGAAATCATTCAAAGATAGACAATCAAATCAAAATGTTGCAAACAATCAAATGAACAATTCTTTCCAAAGAAAGCTGTCCTGAGATTAGATGTTATCCAGCATAAAACATGTATCCACAGTGGGTTTTTTCTCCTATTTATGGTTGCTTCTATACCATTGTTCCCTCTCTCTTTGCTGAATGTCTGTTTGGGATCTTTATCTCAGATGTCCGTTTTGAGCAGGCATTCTTATCACCCGAACTACAGCTTCAGCAGCCATAATCACCACCATCATAAATAAATTCTTATTAATAGCCATGAAATAATTTTCAAGTTCTGTTAAACATTGTAATCTACATTTCAATAATTAAAGGAGTTCTATGTTCTCAAACACAGTATTTTAAGTTTTAAAATTTCATAGTGTATTGATGAAATCTTTAGCAGTGAATGAAGCTGCTGATGCTGAAGCTCAAAACTCAGAAGCTAGATTACAGGCTCTTCTGATCGTTTGGATGTGCTTTTCTTTGGGCAGGACACTGTAGTACTTTCTGCTTCTGTTTGTCCAACTGAATAATAAAAAGAAATACATACATCAGAAACTGGAAGAGGTTTGTGAGGATATTTGTTGATAATATATCAAACATCATTTTCTAGGCACTATGGGAGTTATCTCGGTATCCAAAACTTTTGAAAAAGTTTACAGAGAATGCTATTGAAAGTGTAATTTCTTATGAACTTTTGTCAGTTAAGAAGTAAGACATCATACTTTTAAGTACAAGTGGCAGCTTGGTAAAAACAAAGATTTTGTTTCTTGAATAATATTGACATGTCTCAGCTGAGGAATGGTTCAGTTGCCCTAAGCTCATAACCAAAAGTATTTTGAAGTGTATTTAGTCAAAATTCTTAGTCTTAGAAACAAAACACCAAATACAATACATTTCTGTGTAGAGGGCAAGAATCCACACAATATTAGATCAGCATTAGGCCAAATACAAGACTATCTAGAAATCTTGCAATATCCAATTTGCAGAATGCCATATCCATTCGAATATGTAGAAGAGCAGCAGATCTATCAACCTAATGCTTCCTCCTTCAAAAGCCTGGGATGTATGCATTAAGGTAGAAAGCTTTATTGTAGAGTTTATATCAGTTTGAATTAATTTTTTTGGACATGTGGAATCAATGCAGTATGTTATAATCCAGATGGGGTTTTCCTCTGTAAAATTGCATCTTCTGTTTCCTGGAAATTCAGTTTGAAAATTCTAGTATCATCTACTGTAGAATGGATGAGAAAAGCCAATAGTCACACTGGCCTTTTTCCTGTTCTAAACCACATGTTTCTAAGTGTAGATATAGCCTGTATTGCTATTCCTATGTGTGGGTGTACAGTAAATTTTCCAGATCAGATATATTGTGACCAACAAATTCCCCATGCAGGCAAGGACCCAGCTATGTCTGTATCCAGCTCTGTAAATATGCCTCTTACTTCTAGAAGACTCTCTTGCTCTGGGTTCAGTAAGGAAATTTGTGAAAATGAGGCTTAATTGTGAGGACAGTTCATGGGATCCAGTATCATATATACTATACAAATATGCCTTTTTCTGTCTTTGCTGAGAAGTAGAAAGAAATCCGGCAGTGGAAGCAGAGATCTGGGAAACCTATGACACTGAGATAATAGATGGCCACTTACCACATAAAAGGTTGCAATTCTCTCCCTAGGACTTGCTTGATGACAGTTCTCAGTTCAGAAATGGCTGTGATCAGCCCTGAGAGTGAATTACAACTGTGTACAGACCTTATAGATGACTACTACCAGCTTTTATCCCAACTAAGAAGAGTATTTTTCTTGTATACATTGCATCAGCAGAATGTTTCTGTACTTTGAGGCATTTTGAATTGGCATCATGACAGCAGACTTAGCTAGACTGAATGAAATGGTTACTGTCCTTGCTGCAAACTTCAACCATAGCTTACCAGCCCCTTTGGAATGACAAATAAATGGGATTCCTAAATGCTTCTAAAAGACATGGATCTGGATGATTTCCAGCAATGTCAATATCTGGCATCCTAAAGTGCTGAACTGCTCATTGGACCCTCCTGCAGTGCTAGGAAATGTTAGCAAAACAGCTGGGACAGCAACAGAGAACTGTCAACATCCCTGACATTCTAGTATGATCTGCCTGCAGGTATGAGCCACTCCCTATGACAGAAAAAGGGGAAAGGTCATAGTTTAAAGCTTGTTTTGGGCACAGAAACTAGATATTTAAAAACTGCTATCTTGTTTCATTACCTGGAAAAATGCTTAAGGATGTACTGAAGCCAGAAGGACAGATATTTTTAAATGTCTCAGCCTTCTGAAGCAACTTAGATAAGATATAATTCTCAATGGAAAGAGAACTCTCCAACCACTTCTTTTAAAGGTATCACCAATTTATCCCACGATAATCCCACCCCGGCTACTTTTTCCTACCTCCATGCCATTCCTTTCATTATGTCTAGAAGTTGCATGGGTGATTGGACTACAGAACTGACTGGGATCAAAAAAACTTCCTGTTACTAAATGAAACCCCCTCAGTAAAAATGATGTGTAAAAGCAGTGGAAGGCTTTCTTCACAAAGCCTTCTAAAGTATATCTTCCCCTTTTGTGAGGGTGACAAAATGCTTTAAGGTATTTTGGTAAAACGAAAACTCAGATCTTTGCTAGAATTTTGCTAGAACAAATAGTTTGCAAATACAGCAGAGGAAAAACAGCAAAACCAAACAAACCAACCAACCAAACAAAATCCAAACCAAACAAAATCCAAACCAAACCAACCAATAACAACCAACCAACCAACCAACCAAAAGTCACCTGACACACAAAAATAAAAACCTAAAAAAGAGGAGCTTATTTGTGTCTGTGTGAGAAAGAGAACCTCCCTGGATCTGACAGATTATTCTTTACAGAGTATGTGGTTGTTAAGTGTCCAGAGACCCTGTGAAGGGTACCTCTCAATTTCTAAACAAACAAGAAACAGGGATGTTCACCCATCATTGAAATGCTCTTAGGGCAGGACTTAGCATAAGAATGGAAGCCCTGTCATCTCAAACATGCTCATGCATGTAGCTTGCTGTTAAATAATAATAACAGTAATAAAAAATGTAATTCATAATAACAGAATATTTTTTACAGTTGCTAATGAAGGAGATTGCTAATCTCCAGCTGGTAGGAGTAGAGTTCTTTGCTGCCAGAAACATATTACAACTTATAATTACTTAAGAAGCATGCTGGGTGGGCTGGCAAAAGACATTATAAGTAATGCAATAATAAGATATAAAGGCTTTGTCAGTGGAAAGGTGAAAGAACATACTGTAAGATACTGCCAGAAATAATCATTAGATGATGATTACATCCAGATAAGCACAGTGGGTTTTCTAACCAATGTAGGAGCAGTATTACCTGATTTCATCAGTATTGACTACCAAATGTGTATGTGTTCTCTTCCCACATCCTCAAATCTTCTTTTCTCCCAAAGGCAATTTCCTGATGGAGAAAATGGAGACTAGTGGTTACAACAGAGGACTTGGAATAAGCTATTTTGAGCTGCACCACTAAATCATTTCCTGACCTTGGCAAAGTCAATCACAGAAGCTATGCATCACTTTCCAGCTGTAATATGGGAATGATCACAATTACCTCCTATAAATGTGGCAGTGCTTCAGGAGTAAAGGTTTATAAAGCATGTATTATTCACAAAAGGAAAACATTTTGGTGATTATGTACTTTCATGATGACACCCCCAGAAACAGACATGGGTGGAAATCCAGAGGTAACACTTGTCCTAACTGTTTTCTGGAAGTATTTGTGTTTTGGTACTGCTTAGTTTGTAAGTCAGAGGGAACTGCAAAACTAGCACACACAACATTAACCTGAGTTTCTGATGGTTAGGAAATGTGTTTCTCCAGGTTACAGAGAGGAGAGCAGGGCTTGGTGCTGTGTGGTGCGACCAACCTGTTATTCGATACCGCCCACAGCATCACTGGCACGTGGTTTTGGTGGGGAAAGCCGTGGCGCCGAGCCAGAGGTGCGCTGTCTTGTCTTGCTCACTCCAGTGACGGACTGTCAGCATTGGATCTGGGGAGCCCATCCTCTGTGCCCCCCTATCCCACCCCCCTTTCCCTCCAGGACGTTTTTGAAGGATGTGGTGCTGAGGAGAGGCAGCAGTGCCATTCCCAGGTGTGATGCTGAAGGAAGATCTCCGAGATGCAGTTGAGCGTTAGAAGTGAAAGAGCAACCGAGTGAAACTGAGCTCAGTGGAGGAGCTGCACAGGCCCTACTCGCGTGACCTAGCTTTCCAGGGGTTTGTCTGTCCTCGCTTTTCATTGCTTTTGAGCTGGGCAGGGGAAAACAACAGCCACGGGAGCTCCCCCACCATATTGCCTTTGTTTGGTGAATACGGCACAGTCATCCTATTTCTTTTGGGGAAACTACTCAGACATGTCCTACAGGGAGCATATGCCATCCTGTTTTGTTCCCAGTGGTGAATATCTTTTTGTGGGTTAAACACCTTCTCTTTTTTGTATACTTTTGCTATTAATATTGCTGCTGTTATTGTGCACGTCTTATTCCAGTGCTTTGTGTTTTTAGTAAATTGTTAAACACACAGTTTCCTTTTTTTTTGTCCCTAAGTGGCGGGGGAAGGGGAGTGGCCTGTCTGGAGTGTAGTTTCCTGCTGGTGTTAAAATCAGCACAGTGCTTCATCATCCTACTCTCACTGTGTGACTGGGAGCTCTTGGGTGCCCATTGGTCATTTTTCCACCAAAAGTCACTGCTTCTGAGCTCAGAGAGGGAGGAAAGGCAATTTAGGGAAAGATATGAAGTGTGCTAGTAAGCCTAGTCCAGTGCTTCATGAAAGAACAGATCCATCACTGCACTTTATCCAACTTAATTTCCAGATGCCACCTGTGCTTGGCTAACTGAACAGACAGGGAGACAGGTTCCTTCTTAGCTGGAATAAATATTTCAGAAATGGATGGAGCCTATTTTAGATCACCGCAGGTTTTGGTGCATTCTAGTCTGCACACTGCACTTTCTGGAATACTGGTCTTATCTGTGATTAAGAACAATATTATTCTTGTTATAAATGCTGCAATACTGGCTGTCTCACTGCTGTTCTCTCAGGCATTTCGAGTTCCATGTCTGTGTCCTTTGAAAATCATAGTGTTTTGTATGTCTTTAAATAGGTTCCAGAGTCATTGCACGTACTTTATTCATTCCTGGCTGACTGGAAGCATGACACAGCTTAGCATCACAGTACTTGTGCCTGTGAGAGATTCCACCTGTTTTTATCAAACCATTGAGGAAGTGATGGGTCCAGCTGCTGAAAAGAAATGCTAGTTCCTCATATTCCTGCCATGCAGCAAAATAAGAGCAGATGCTGGAGGTCACCTATTTACTTTTGTTTGAAATCGAGAGGTGCTAAAGAATTTTTCATCTGCTTATGATTTGACAATTCATTAATAATTAAATTTGTACCACTATGCAAACATTATTATTAATTTTTTGCATTATTCCATATTTAGAGGTGTCTTTTTTCTCCCTGTTTAACGATGAAAGCTTGTAAATGCTTTGTGAACAAATCTATACTTACAAAGGCACAAAAACTGCTTTTTTAAAGGTCAAGAAACAACTGTTTGTTAGCAAACAGAAGCCCACTTCTACTTCCCAAATACCAGAAGATTCTTCAAGTAAATGATATTGATAATACCATTGAAGTACATATTTATTTTAACAGGAAGGTCAAAACGTATATGTACTGGAACAATGCGGCTATTAAACATTAATTTCGCTTGGAATTAATCAATTATGAGGAAATAAGTAAGACTCTCTTCTTTTTAGCCAGAGAGAAACTGCTACCTTGATCTATAGCTCAGTCAATAGACTGAAATTTTGAATAACTGTGGAACGTGTTGAGAGTTAACCTTTTGATCTCAGCTTGAATGCAATAATTGTAAAAAAAGCTCCAGACCTAACATTATTATCGATACCACCCCTTGTATATGGTGATTAGGTTTGATTGCATTACTTTTATAAAGAACAAAAACCCAATGTGCTGTATTCAGATTACAAATGATCCATTCAGAAAAATTAAATTATATAGAACCTTATAATGTGTTTAGTAAAGAGGTATTTAAAATGTGGGTGAATTGCTCTGTAATTGTTTATTGCAAATTTTATAAAGCACTGAGTAATCACACTTTTATTTCTAAATTGCACAGTGCCTCTGAACTAACTAGTGCTATCAACAAACTGTTTGCCTGCTGTGCTTATAACTGCTCTGGTCGGCTATTCAGTGAAACCCAAACCTGTTTGTGCATGTAAATATCTCAATGTGTATTGTGGACTAAAATCTTTCAGAATCAAAAGAACATTTTTTCTTTCATCTCTGCAAAGAGAAAGCAACGTTCATTAGCAGTTGTTGGAATGATGTGTGTGTGTCAAGGGACTTGCATGCCGGTATCTCTTCATATAGTGATTTACTGTAATACATATCTATAACATCATAGAAATTATAGATGAGGAGGTAATTTTATTATTTTAATCTTCTTGCTATTTTGAAATGTCCTATAAAGTATATTGCATTTATTTAGGCTAAGGGTAAAGCTTTCTGAAATGTGACGAAGCTTTTTGAAATATGTAAGGGTCTTAGGGAACGTTATTTTTTTTAGAAAGAACATAAGTCTTTAGGATTTTCATTGTCTTTGAGTGGGGCCATAGTTATTTCAGAGAGTGGGAAAATCAATTGCTTGTTTATGAACCCCATTCTTTGGTCATTTCCACCCCAATAGCCATGTAAATACAGTATTAAACCTTGATCATTTAGCCTGTCTCATTGGCTCAGCCCGATATAATGATGCCAGTAAAGGGAACTAAGAAAATATCTTGCAAAAGATAGAACATCTAGATATTCTCTACTAAAATTTGAAATTTAATGAAGATTTTCTGACACCACAGAATGTTTTAAAGAATGTTTTGAGGAATTAAATAGTTGTAAACATTAGAAATACTGACAAAGTTTCATAAGGGTGTGAAATGGTTAGAGCTCACTTAAGCCTGGAATGCAAATGCAACGTGGTATGTAATATCATCTATATTATTTCATTCACTCCAAGGACCAAATAAATTTGCTCTTGCACCACTGGATTTTTAATACACATCTCTATTATCCCTATTTGTCTTTTTACAGGTCTAACAGCTGTGACCAAACTAATTTTCAATCAGATTTCTAAAGATTTGATGCATCCATTCAAGGTAAAAGCAGAGCAGCTGGTTAGCTGGTTACATCTAGGAAAAGGAGCTAGAATCAAAGCAAAACTTTCCTGTAACAGACAGAATATAATTCTCACAGAAATAAATCACTGAGCTGCTCTGACCTTGTAAATAAATACTGCTTGAGAAGCAGTTCTCTAAGCAAAATCTAGGAAGTTCTTCACATGTTTCTTCAGATTCTGACTTCTTTTCCTATGTATAGGCACAATATTTGATTTATGTATAAAAAGTGCTATACGTAGAAAATTCTGACAGGGAACATTGAAAAACAAAGGTTATAGGGGTAAAGGGATATTACTGTTTAATAGAAAGGGATTGTAATATGTTTGGCAGAAGAGTTGGGAATTTCAAGCAAAAGAATGGCTTTACATTTCATCTTGCTACTGTAGCAAAAAGATAAGGGTTGTAAAAAAATTGTAATAATAAGTAGAATTTAGTAGATATCAGAGTTTAGTAAATCTTAAAATGCCAATTTGAACTATTAATTCTAGAAATGCTCCAGTGGAAAAAAAGCCCTGTGAATATGTACAACATGAGAAACACAGGTTTAGAGCCACCCAGCTCAAGCTGTAAGTAGGGAGAATAAATCTCACTCTCAGGTGAAAATATTAATTGTAATTATGTTTATATAAAAAGAGGTATCATTGCTACTGGTTAAAAACCTCTCTTTCATTCATAAGAACAATGCCAAACATCCTTGGGCAAATGTCAAAACTTTGTTTTGTTTTGTTTTTTTTTCAACTGGAACAATTCCAGGCTGTATGAAATTTAAAGGTAAGAATATTGGACTTCCAAGCCCTAAATAGTTTGAATGTGCATTTAGTAAGGAGCTTATTAGCTCCTTAGAATAGGACATTTAATTGAATCCATTACAATGCCCAACTCTAAACACTTCTGAAACATCAAAGTCAGACTCAAGAAGAGTATCAAGTTGCATCTAGGATTTATACAATAAACTTTTGTGTATAAATATCCCAGCTCTTCCTAAGCCTTCCTTAGACACCTTAATTTCTTTATTGCCAGTATTGACTTACCTTTTTTGATGGAACATTTAACCAAACAGGACAACATTCAAAAGTGAATGTTAGAAACAAATACTCTGGGACAAGGGTTGCAGGAGGGGATTTGGTTTTGAATAGCTTTGTGAAAGCTTCCACTCATGATATTAAAATCTTTAATTTGCCCTCAGAGTTAGTCCACATAAGGGTTGTTTTGAGGCACTGAATAATGCAGCATGTTGTCTTAGCTGTTTAAATTCTAAATGTGTCTCTAACTAGAGAGACTAGGAGTTAACTAGGAAAGGTACAAGATACCCATTGAGTAGTAATGACAGAGCAGATCTGAGTGAGAAGCATTTATGCCTGGTGCGGCTATTAGGAAGAACCACTTAAATGCATTACCTCATGAGACCAAGAGTGCTGGGCACTCTAGGATAAGTAACAATTTTTTTTATTGAGTCAAAATTTTCAGTTTCTGTAACTATTATAATTTTATTTTCCTCTGTTAAAAGCAAAAACAAAAAAAAAATTATGCTGGAGAAAGAAGAATGTTTTAAATCACTCTATTTTTGATCTCTAGGAATTCATAATTAGACAGGGTTCTTTGTTTTAATTAGCCAGATAAGCAAGGAGAAAAGCATTAACTAGGTCTATAGTCTTTGTAGTCCACAGAGTACCTTACAGTCTGGTGCTCTGAGTAGGACAGCTTCATCTCACTGGTTCCTAAGTCTTTCCAGTCTGGAACTGTGGGTAGGCACCATCAACAGACAAGCAACTTTGTTTCTTCTTCAGTAGCCTTACTGTTGGATTAATTGTGCAGATAATCATTTCCTTCTTTGCCTGATTCCAAATTCCTGTTATCCAGACAGACCTATGCTTGATAGAAGCAGTAGCCTCTCAGTCTTTCTTGCTGTTGCTTCAGATTGCTTTTCCAGGGAGCTTGTTGAATTGTCTTTGAATAAGGGGAGAGTATAGGTTGTAGCTGACAAACTCGGTAAAAACTCCCCTGTTTCTAGGCTTATTCAGAGGCAGGGATTGAGATATCTTTGGGAATTTTAACATTACAATGAGTCCTGGCTGAGGACTTTGAGAATATTAGTTTTGGATTTAAACAGCAATGTAATTTGCGGTTCTGCCTTAAGGGTCTTACCAAAGGTCAGATGGAGCTCAAATGGCAAAACAGAGAACAAAAGCCAGGTTTCAGAAGAGCACACTCTCTCCTGGAGATATTTGGTTCCAGAACTTCTTTGTTCTCTGGCAATATATCCTCATGTGCTGTATTGCACAACCTGCAAGGAAGCAGACTACAGCTTCAAAAGTCCTTGCATATTGAGATCCTCTTGAAACCAAAATCGTGAAACATTAGCTCTATAATGTATAATTATGGTAGCATTAGAAAAAATTGTTTACTCTATATTTTCAGTCTTTTAAAGGGTAAAACTAAGCAGCATGGTTACCTGCTATTTTGTCATTGCGGAACATTTCTGAGGTCTTTCTTACTCTTTCCCATCATCCTGATGGGAAGTATGTTGGCAAAGGACAAGTCAAGCTATTTCACAATGTCATTTTCATAGCTCTGAACAAATTTTCCCAACAAATGCAGATACATCCTTATCTAAGTTATTATATTAGCCTTCCCAAAAGGATCAATAAAAAGAAATACAAGTCCATAATCAGAATTTATGAGATTTATAATCCTTTTAACTGCAATGATAATCTTTTAGAAACCACATCTATTCAAGACTGCGGGGAGAACAAGGCAGGCTTGGGTGCACACAAGTATGTGATGGCTTCAGTGTGTTTTCCAGGAAACTTTCCAGTACACTGAAAAAAATGTACTGGCAGTTTTATGTAACTGGGTAACATGTGGAAATAAAAATGGCAAAACCTATTTATCCTTTAAATATTTATCCAACTTACACTTTCAGTCTTCCAGACAGCTGTCATTGCAATAAACTTTGAAATTAAAATTATAATTATTTAAAAAAGATGCAGAGAGATGGCTGGGTTAACTTACCTAGCTGACCAAATCCAAAGTTTAGATGCTTCAAATCTTGCTTGTCTAACTGGAGAGTGTCTAATAATTGAGGACATTTGTCCTTCTGAAAATACAGAACTACGACAATAAATGTCTCTTTTCTGATAAGTACCTCAATCTTGGTGTGTTGATGCATCTAAAGCATACAGATAAGCCATATCAATCTGATGGAGACATGTCTCTAGGTTCTTTTCCAGAAGCCTGGTTTCTCTTGATGTTTTTCCCAGTATCAGCTCTCAGCAGAAGAGTATTGAGTGGGTGATCAACTGATCTGACTTTGCCTGAAATAAAGATCTTATATTGAATCATTCCTTATGAGCTGAATTATCCAACTCCCCTTCCATACATTATTTTTCACTTCACATTTAGGAGCTTGTGGACTGAAGGACTCCGATACTTTGATTAAATAAATAGCTAGAATATAATAAACCAAAATAAAAATGAGGAATAAGACTTTTTCTTTGACATAGTTGATCAAAGGTGTTAGCTAAAAGCATGCTAATAAATCACAGCTAAGAAACAGAAATGCTCAAGGGTCAGAGGCTGAACAATTTCAGAGACTGGGCTTTGATACGATCCTGATCTTCCACAGTCCATATAACAGGATACTTTAAACACATTAACTACTTCATTGGTACACTTTCATTTTAAATTTCTCTGCATGGACTGCTTCCTTTTATTCCAACGTATTTCATTTCAGTTGAGAAATGTATTTGAATAATTTTTAAATTGTCTTAAATAAAAATTAAAGTTCTTGAAAATGTAATTAAAAAAACCCCCACAGATTGTGCATTTTTTAAAACAATTTGGTATACTGATTTTGTACTCTGACACAACGATTATTTGAAAAATAAGTTAGATACTTTTTAATACAGTAAAATAAAAATCTCCTGCAGATAGAAAGATACAAAGATATAAATATATAAAGAGAAGCCTGGAAAGGGTGTTGGTTAGTTATGGGCTACATATCAACTCCCAGCAGACAAGCAACAAAACTTCTATATCGTGTGAATCCACCTCAGTGAGCTGTTAATCTACAGGGAAAGAAAAACCAACAAACCCACACCTTACTTCTGTCAGTGAATCCCAGAAACACAAGTAGCCTTCACAAAGGAAGTTGAGGGGTGAACAAAATGATTGGAACAATTTTAGACATTGTGTATGTCTTTATTTTGTTCCTGTCATTGAGAGCAGATCTGATAGGTACCAACTCCTTTCTAGGAAGTTCCATCAAGTCAGATGACAGCTAGGCTCAAATGCTTTTCTGAAATATTGTTCTCATAAAAGAAACAGACAACTCCAAAACCAACAATAAAATAATTGTCACCACCTAAACATGTACACTTTCAGGTAAATGGAGTGTATATGATTGCTCACAATAATGCCATCTGCTCATAATTTTTCAATCATATGTATTCATACAGGAAAAAAGAGATTTTTCTTCATGTTTATTGTTACAGCTAAGTATCACTGTTCCTTATGCAGGTATTTTAGATATTATTCCTTTCTGAAATGTCTAAAATGGATTACCAAGTATTAATAACAAATGCTTCTGGGCTCAATCTCATTGCAGCTAATGTTAGTAACATAATAATGGACAATATGTTTTCGTTTCTTTATGCATTCTTGAAAACTTTAGGTTCACTTAAATTTCTATGCTATAAATTTTTTCAGTAATCTAAAAAGTAATGAATTTTGATGTGTAATTAGAACCAGAGTAATTCCTTGTTAATTGAACAGATTTTACTTGCATTGATGAATTGATGTATTTTCCTCTGTCCCAAATGTTGTCTTTAGATGTTAATTACAGTCAGAGAATGCCTAAGATTTCTTTTATTATTTTATAACTAGTGATCTGTTCTGCTTTAAGTTCTTCTGTTGCTGTAGCTGTACTGATGATGTTTGACTTGTATTGTCAGTCTGTTGAAAGTAAAAACAAATGACAATTCCTTTGTTTCTGCTCAGATGACTTCATCCTAAAGCTTATAAAAGGGGCCTTGCCTTTTGACATTAGACATTATTAGCACCAAAATCTTTTTGTTTGATCTTATCTGGCAGTAGCTACCCACTCAAGTGATGCACTTTGAAAGTGAGAATTGGCAATACAGGTCCACATCTTTCCCATGAGATCTATTTCAAATGTCTTTCAACTTGCTATAACAAAAGAAAAAAGGTCTGTGCAAGTTGGGGTTTTTTAACTTTAGCAGTGAGGAGTCACCCAAATAAGAATTAATATTATTCATTAATAACATAGCGGTTTTTGTGGGAATGAAGTTGTATAACTGAATCTTGAGAAGAGAAATTAATTGATAAGAGAATGTAATGTTTGTCAAATTGGATTAAAAATTATTTTTAATGTCTCAGAATTGCAAGAAATGTTTGCAATATTCTGATTACTGATCTGTCCATCTTGAATACAAAGACAATTGAGAAACAGTGTCTTCCTGTCTGTTGACAGTTATTGTGAATTCCTTGCTAAAAATAGCACAAAACCAGCCATAAAACAAGAGACTAAATATTTTGAGATAATTTCACCTCATTATAAAAAAAAAATTCCTAAGGATTTATCCGTATCACTGATATAAATTTTCAAGTAAAGCTTGGAAAATTGGAGACATTGCAAAGCCAAGGAAGAAATTCAATACTTTGACAGTATTAAAAACATCAGAGGAGATGAGTAGATTCAGTTTAGTTTGCTTGAAATTCAAGCTAGGCTACTAATGAGCAGACTGATATTTGCTGTAAGTCTAATAGCTGAAGCTGAGCAACAGCTATTTCCTTCTATAAGAAACATCAAGCATTTGTTTTAAAAAGTATTCAGTACAAGAAAATTCCCTACAATCCTTTCAAATTGTATTGGTGACTCAATTTTCTTCTTCCTACATGTGAAAATAATGTCTTATCTGCATTTGTCTCTTTATAGCTTTCACCTTTGGGGTCTTTTTATATTTGTCTGTTAGGTTGAAAAACCTGTTATTTTCAACATCAATTTTCCAACTATTTTTCCAACTATTACCTTTCAGAAACAAAATCTCTAGCATTGTTTTACATATTCAGGTGCATATTTTTTCACCTCCTGGCTTCCTTCTGTGAAACATCTCTAATTTTTCCATTTAGTCTGGAAGAGAAAGTATTACAACTCCTCTAAACATCTAGCTGTGGTGGAGGGTTGAAGGAAAGAAGGAAATACACCAGATTTTGCATGTGTATTTTGCATGTAATCTGTCACCTTCAAATTGCTTTTTTGGTCTTGAATGGTTTTCAGTTATAAAAAGCCTTTATCTCATATCATAATTTTTCAGATACTTGCAAGGATGGGACATTCTATCCTATGTACTTAGTTCTTACTCTTCTTTCTTACATTCTGACCTTGAATTTGCTTCAACAAAATAGATGTTGTCTGTGCAGTTTGACATGGAATCAGAATCAATCCATATTCTCTATATAATCCCTTCTTTTTTTTATTGGGTAAACTCCTTAAAAAAAATAAATCACTCTCTTTTTGTCGCAGATTGCTGATAAATTTTGAAGAACTGTATCCAAGAGTAAAATGTAAATAACAATAGCTAACTAGATTGACAGAGGCTAATAATCTACCTTTCTGAGAGTACTATCCTATGTCATATATCTAAACATCATGCAATATTAGCTGTCTGCCTTTAAGAGTATGAGGAGGACATTTCTGGGATGATACATCCATTCCCAGGCTAAGATTGTGGAGATTGTGGTTGAATAAAAATAAAGCTGTGTTTTGATAGAGAATTGCATCTCATCACTTCATTCAGCTCTTGTAACTAGTGGTCTGAAGTATGTTTAAGTTGCACACTCAGTAGAATACATATCTTGTTAGGTGAACCTGTTTTAAGTCTTCAGAACAGTAAATTTTTTCATCCCTTTCCTCCCTTGTGACAAACAGCGAGGTAAAAATTCAGCATTTCTCAGTGGAAAATAAGGAAATATTTTACAGTGTAGATCTGGATATTTTCACCCAGAGTAGACAGGTTATAACAAACCTGATTCACAGCTGGAAAGTCTGTGAAGGGACTGGGAAGATAGCCATGTTCTCACTGCATCCAATACAAGAATAGAGTTTGGTTTATTTTGGTATTGGGTAGAGCTATCTTATTTGCCTTTCAAAGAACTTTATAGAAAAGACTTTGTAAACACATGTCAATAACAAAATCAATTCAGTATTTGCATATTTTCACTTTATGTGAAACTTCTGAATAATTGGTAGTTAAGTTTTGCACTTATTTTCATGGCCACACATACAGTGATGCATGTTTTTGTGTGCCCAAACTATTTTTTTTTAAGATTATCAGAGCACCTTGATTAGGATACACATAACTACTGTTTGTGCTCCAGCATCACAATTTGAATGGAGAGAAAGCTAAACCATTGACATGTTAAGTCCTCCAGTGGGGAAACTGGAAGGTATTCTGAATGAATATCACTTGGAAAAGCCAAATCTTACAAAAACCAGTATAATGTTGGGGAAAAAAAGCTAAGTAATACCCATGGAATGCCCTGTATCCAGGCATTCATTCATCAGTTTAATGAAAAAAATGCAGTATACAACCTCATGAACTACCCATCCATCCTCTTTCCCACAGCAGCTGCAGCTCAGGTTGCTGCCAGCTTGCTCATGTGAGATGAAGTTGTCAGGTCTCCCTGTGCCACTCCGTCTTTCAGACCCAAAGCAGAGGACTGGTACTAGCATTAATAAAAATTCCTCTGTGCAAATACAAGTGCAATAACATTCCAGTTTATTTATGTGACTGACAGCAAGCTGATACTGTCAGGTTGAGTGCTTATACTGGTACTATGTAGTTGATGCTTGTTCATTGCCAGGTTCATGTCAGTCAACTAATTTTTTCTACCATATCCTATTTGTCAAAATCTTCTCTGTATAACAAAGAGAGCCTTGTTATGAGATGTCACTGAAATAAAAGAAAACGAATAAATGAGTATATTTGTGTTGAGTGTTCTATATATACACAACTAATTATTTATAGTATTTTTTAAAGTGCAGACTAATTTAAAAAAAAACCTGACAAAAAATGGACTTTAATGGCAACTGATGATGCATATGCATAGAACACTTAATAGCCAAACAATTTTTTCTGACAAAGCAAACCCATTGTAGTGAATGTGATCTCATCCCTCCGCCAGAATATCCCTTGTGGGTAGAAAATAGCAGTAGCTAGTGGGATGCAGCAATATGCCATAAATCAGTGCAAAATTAATGAAAATATTGTATATAATGATACTGAAAGGAAAATTTTGATGAAACAAATTGGAATCTGACCGAATAAATGGAAAGTAACATCTTTGCTCTTAAAAAAAAAAATCAAATAAAGAAGTTCTCAGTAATTTTAATATTGTGGACAAAATAATAATAATAATATTAATAATAATAATAATAATAACAATAATAATAATAATAATATGTTATCAATAGCTCCCAAAGGATGTGTATAAGTGATTCTGTTAAGCACATGAGTGATTTGCACCATTAGGGCTACGGACCTAGATCACTGAGTCTTCTCAGCCCAGACAGCTCACAACAATGGTATGTTTTATCATGTACTAATCTCATTTGTCTTGGACTCCAGTAGTTAGACACTGACTTCTTTCATATTGGCTGGTGTCTGCAGGATTTGTAGTTTTTTCATATATCTTTTTTTCTCATAATTGTGGCTGTTGTCAAAAGACTGGTTCAGTTCCATTGGGGGAATTGCCTGCAGCAATTATCCCCAATCCTTTGAGCAACTATCTCTGTTAGCCATGTCCATCACCTTCCTCACAAACCCTGCAGGCCAATTTCTCATCTTTTTAAAAATTGTTGACAAAGTACTTCCTGGAGATTCTTCTTGTGTATACTGTTCCTATTTTACAAGTGAATCCTTCAGGTGTACAATGATGACACTTTTTGCATCAATACTTTGATTATCACTGTCAGTATGAATCAACATTTTTCTTAAAACTTTCATTTCCTTTCAGGACTCAGATAACAAGCACAAAAGTTCAGTCACTTCAAGAAGTTACAGAAACATAAAGAAAACAAAATTTTCTTCAGTTTTTTTATTATTTTGTTATCTCCTCTTTCGTATTTTTCCTTCCTAGAATTTTTTAATTACAGGATTTCTGCACAATCAAAGATTGTCATCTGATTAAAAACTACTGACTATAGTTACTACTGACTATGTCTACCTTATTTTTTAATTAAGCTAAAAACTTAATTTTAAATGGAAGCTCCATTTTGTTTTGCATCCCCTCACAATAACATATGTGGAATGTTACATTGTGAAAATTAATGATGGTTTTAACAAAATAAAACCAATTTCTCTCCCTCTTATAAGCTCTATGTTAAACAAAATTAATTGTGCCAATTTTGCTATGAGGAAGTGAGAAATTACCTGAAATTTCACAGTTTAAATAACAAAGAACCTTTCAAACTATGTTAGAGGCTAATATATTTTTCAACAGCATTTTCTATTATTAAATAGCGTATGTTTTTAAATTGCATATGTTTTTAAATTGTATATTTTTAAGTGTTAAAGACTGCTCCGGTTCTTCTGCTTCACACATAGAGCACTAATGCTTGTGTAAAGATAGAAAACAATGTGCATTTTCTGAAACACTCAGTGAAATCTTGGTTTTTGCATTGAACCAATAGTAGATCCTCCAAGCAAAATAAGGAGGAAAAGTTTGAAGGAATGTCAGATGGTAAAATAAATTGTCCAGAAATGTTTATTAGGAATAGAATCATTTGTATTTCTCTTAGCAAAGGGAAGTGTGTGAAGCATCCACAATTTTGAAGACTGAAAAAGGGCAGGTAGAAAACATTCTTTTATCAAAATTTTTGAGTTTTTCAAATCACTGCTCCCACTTCATGTATAGAAAGGTTTGTACTCTCTATATGATACCTATCAGAGAGCAAGGAGTTGACATTTTTATTTCTGTGAAGCCAGAAAGATTCTGTATAGTTTTGTTGCCTGTAGCTGAGTTTTTCATAAAACCAACAAGCAGGTTAGCTACTGGCAACAGGGAATTTGTTTGTTCCTTTTCAGGGTTATATAATCATTGCTAAAAACAAATGTAGCCTCGGGCATTTAGGAGGTAGTCCTACCTCTTTAGTATATCCTCCTGGATTCACTAGGTCTAGTTTTCAGAACCAGAGCTCATTCTGTGGGCACTGATCTCAGCATGGTCTAACAACTCTTTTCTGATGGCATAACTCGTTTCAGTACAGCTTTGCCTGAGAAACGTGCAGAGCCATCACTCGGGTCCTTCAGTTCACTCAAACGTCTGTGTGACAGAGGAGCACGGCTGTAGGGGAGATACTGTGCCACTTGCCCCAGAAGAGTTTCTTAGCTGAGTGCAGTTCCCGCTCATGCTAATGTCTATTTGATGTAGGATCTTCCTGCAAAGTGAATTTACCTGGAGAAATTTAATAGAGTTGTGATGACCACTGTCTGTGAAATTGACATTAGAAAGATTAACAGGATAATTCTTAGACATCATTACTGACAGGAACACGGTATTAGGCAAATTATAGTGAAGTCCCTGGTGTTTAAGGTTCCAGGAAGCACAGATGTACAGAGAGGATTTCTTGCACTGGGGCAGCTTAAATGTCTCAATTATGCTTGAGTTTCTATTAGAGCAGCTCTCTGATAAATGTAATTCTCAGAGAGTTGCCCACACTTACGAGGACATCTTTATCTTGGCAGCCAGAAAACATTTGAAATGTCCATTTTGACATACTGAGTAGAGATACATTTCTAATGAGATGCAATATGCATTCCACATAAAAAAAACCCCTCTCTCTTGAGAGGTTTGATGTGACTTTTTAAACTAGTATTGATAATGAGAGAAAGAAAAATGCAAAGAGCTTCTTATTTTTCATGGTATCAAATCCTTTGCAAGTATTTACTCAATTTGGGAACAGTTTTTGGAATGTTTCACAAAATGCCCAGTGTTCAAGGGCACAGATAATCACAAAAGTAAATAATGTAATTTTCATCACTCCCTTTCAAGAGGCATTTAATTCTCAACAGCTTTACCTTTTATCAAGTGTTTAGATTAACCAAAACATCTACTAACTTCTACTTATTTTTTGGTCTGCTGAGTCTTCTTTTCACTTGTTTGCCCAGATTCGCTTTTAAATTGCAGTTGAAATAGGAGAGCTGGGAGAAGTGCATAATACCCACGACGCACATGGATATATGCCCAATTCTTTTTGTGCCCGACTCTCGTGTCAAACCTGACATGTTCAATGCTAGCACCCATGTGGACTGTGGAACTACCATTGCATTCAATAAGAATTGAAAGAGGGCCTCACTTTTTGAATTTTGCTCTGATACTTTATTACATGCAACTTTTCAGCTACAATCCTTCCTGATCTTCAAATAGCCATTGAAGATCTAGATATCAATTTAACTTAGCTTTTAAGACTGCTCTAAATCTTTAAGACTGATACTAGTTTTGAGAAAAGGCAAACTGTCTTCTGGGCCTACGGCCATCTTCTCAGGTATAGTAGCTAAGGGAAAACACCTAACTTCCAGGTACTTCCTTCTAGCTCTTCCTTTAGTGAGAAAAAGAAAGAAATATTTCCTCCAAGACAAGGTCTGTGAAGTCTACTTCTTCAGGAATTGTTTGATCAGAAGTCAGTTGGAGTTTCATCATGGACTCAATAGATAATAACTCAGATTTTGAATGAGGATTTGTCTAGGTTAGAGTGTAAGACATGCCCAAAAGTATGTATTCTATCACCATCTTCATAAAATACTGAAACCAGGTGGGGCAGTGTTTTCCTTGCCTCTGTTTAATGGGCAATCAAGGACCCTGCCCATGGCTCATAGACAACTGCCTCTGGACAATCTTTTGTTAATGGGCCCATCAATGCCATTGTGAGATGCTCCACACAGAGGGAGAAACCAAACATTCCATCCTGGATATAAGCTGGGATTCCAAACACCGCAGACAGCCTTTTCCCACTGGATTTCCAGAGGACAAGAGCCACAACACAGCCACCACTGGACCTTCAGACGAAGACCAGACTCTTTTCTACAGGATCACTGCTTTAACAGGACCACTTCATCTGAACTGCTACCAGCACCCTGACTGACAGGGTGCCAGGTTGTATTCTGACTTTGTCAGTGGTTTGCTTTTGTAGTATTGCATTTATTTTTACCTTTTCCCTATTAAATTGTATTTCTGACTTGGAGTCTCTCACTGGTTTGCTTTCAAATCTGCACAGGATTTAATGCTCATTTTGCAAACTGATAAAACTCTTCTAGAAAATTATAAGGGTATTCAGAAATAGTGCCTTTACAGTTGACCTCAGGTAGCATCTAAGCACTGCACAGCTGCTCACTTAACTCTCTCCCACACACAAGAGCGTGGGAGAGAGAATAGAAAGAGCAAACATGAGAAAAATTCCTGGGTTGAGCTAAAGCCAGTTTAATTAGCAGAGGAAAGAGGAAAAAAAGACCCATCCATATAAGCCAAAGGATGCAAAGGCTGTCATTGATCACAAGCAGACCAATGACCAACCAGTCTCCAAGCAAAGTCTAAATTCCCTAAAACCCCCTTGCTTGATGTTTATTACTGAGCATAAGTTTACATGCCAGGGAATATCCCTTTGACCAATTTACATCAGATGTCAAGGCTGTAGGCCCTCATAAATTCTTGCTCACCCCTACTCTATTCACTGGGTGGAGTAGAGTAGGAAAAAGATAAAGCCTTGATGCTGTGTGAGCACTGCTCAGCAATAATCAAAATGCTGGTGTGGTCACTCTTTTGGTCACAAATCCAAAACACAGGTCTATACAGGCTGCTTCACATAAAATTAACTCTGTCCTAGCCAGACCCAAGAGACCTGTGAAATCCCTTTTTTAATTTTCCCAGGTGATTTTAGGAAGAAATGTTATGGGAGGACAAATGGAGTAACAAATTAATAAATGAATAAGATGATAAGAAAATGCTATTGGTGAATACATGCACAGTTTGAAATTTCTGAAGTTCTAGATAGAAACTGATTTTAACTATGAAAAATATTCAAACTATTCAAATTAAAAGATGAATATTTGCTTACATGTATATTCATATCTACTATTTTTTTTTTCCTCATTGAAATCCTTTCAGCATTTCATTTGCATGTGTCTTTGTTTTGCCTTTCTGGCTCTAAGGCAATACTTAAAAGCCCATTGTCATCAGCTTCCCATCCCGTGGATGAAAAAATTATATTAAAATACTGTATATTACAAACCAGTGGTCTGATTCTGCAGCATATGAATTCAATAGAAACTTCTGTATGCAACGTTCACCAAAGTGAATTTCCCTGCTAACTGGAATATATTGCTCTAAGATTTATTACATAAACATAATATACTATTATTCATAAGTACTTAATTTAAAATTAAGAATATATTTTAAATGCCATTCCTATTAAAAATATGATTCATCAGTCTTCGGTAGACTTTCCACTGCAAAAAGCCCCAGATGTATGCTCACATTTTCTCTTGTACTACCCAACCCTTCACCTGTGAACAATGAACAGAAGTTGATCAGAGCACCATTTTATTACACTTTCCTGTAAGGAATATCTTGTTTCCATGAAGTTTTAATAATTATTTCCATAGAGTAATTTGAATATAGATTCCTGTTTTGAGACTTGACACAAAGCCTAAAGTCACAGAATATTTTCTGGCAAACTGAAAATTTCCATATGAGCACATAAAACTTAATTTGCAAAGACAACATTGTCCCTCTATGCAAAGGATAAAGGCCATTATATTTACTGAAGATATCTCATCTTCTTAATCTAATTTTTCTTTTATCATCCCTGAGTACCTGCAGTCATGTAAATAGACTTCATTTAGAAGCTATTTGTTCTTAGGGTACTTTAATCAAAACAAGAACTACTGTTGCTAGAAAATTCTTCAGAAGGATTACTAGGATCTAGTTCAAAAATCATAGATGCAAGCAACGCTTCATTTTGCAGCTACCAAAGATCTGTAAGTGAATCTTTGGAATTTACAATTGATGATCACCCACTGTAACACAGGTTAGATTGTAACTCTATGAAATCCCTTGACAATCTCAGTGACTTCAGAAGTTCTTTTATTTTTGGGTGTCTTCCTCAAGACACAAAATTGTCAAAAGTTTTTATTACCTTAATTTTTCAATTTCTTCATTTCTCTTTAGTGGTTACTATGGTGGGAAAATTTTCAAGGAAGTGACTTTTTAAGTGAGTGAATTGCCTGGTACTATGTATGAATCAGATGCAGGAGCCATGACAGAATGCAAATATTCAGTGTAATTCAACTATCAGCTATAAAGAAACTATTCTTTGGTTTTCTACTGCTAACTTTTTCATTGATACATGTCTTTCGAAGTTAGAACAAAAGATACAACAGTCTGAAAGGCAGCAGTCTCATTAAGTAATCAAGATTAATTAGATATTAGTCAAGATAATTAGAATAGGATCATTATGGACCTGCAGAGAAGTGGGGGTTTTATCAAGACACACAATAATGGCTTCTACATAGCATTAAGCATCCCACTGCTGGGTCATGAAGTGAGTGATGTGGGTGGTAGATTGACAGTCAGAGGTTAAGATATGGCAGCTGAAAATAGTCATTGTAAGTATAAGAACATTTACAGGTAACCACCACTAATTCTTGGCATAAAATCTTTTGGCTGGCATATAGTACTAGGTTTTAGGGTAACCTATAATCATCCTTAAATTAAGTAATGAATGCACAATAATTCAAATGATATTAAAAATTAGAATTTGTTCTATGTATGAATTTTGACATATCCATCTAGAATTCCAGTTAAAACTTGCATTGAGTTGGAGCTGGTGTTAAGTTCTTGATTAAGTTAGATATTTAGATGGGTCTTTATAAGTGTTTCCACCAGGGTAAGCACAACTAGTGTCTGTTGTTAACCCTGACTTAAAAAACCAAATAAATGAATTAGGGCTACATTAGTATTGCATTCAAATAAAATGTTCCAGAAGGGAAATTAATTATATATATATTTTTAAGATAATCTAGTCCTGTGAGCTTCCTCCATTCCATTTTTTCTCGGTTCTGAATGTCACTGTTACTATATAAATAATTTAATATGTTTAATTATACAAGACGTTTTCAACTTAGTAAATAAACTTTGACTAGGTGTCCATGTTAATAAGAGTTAATGACAAATCAAATATGAGAAGATAAACAATCATACTAATATTGTGCCCTTTTAGCAAAAAACACTTCCATATTTTTTCAAAATGCTGTAAAAATCCAAGTTTTACAGACTTTCTATGCTGGTTTGTATATATAAATTATTTCAGTTTGATTTTAAAATTTATGTGATTCAAAACAGAGCTTGAAGGAAGCCAGTTTTCCTCTTTCTGTGGAATGTGGAAAGGAGAGGAGAAGAGGGAAGGGGAGGAGATGGGAGGAAAGAGAAGGGGAAGGGAAGGGGGGTAGGAACACTGATATTTCCTTTAATAAAAAAGTATTTTAAAAACTACATAATTCAAATATTTTATTTCAGTAGAACAGAAGTAATAAATTTTGATGTTGATGTCTAAAAATTTACAGCATAATCTGGAAAACAGTCATATCAGTGTGGATATTAGAAAATTCTTTTCCTAAAAATATCAACATGGAATTTTTTAACATGATTTTTAGTATGATATATTTGCAATGTCATATATCTTCTCCCCTCATTGAAATTTTTAAAAATTGACTCACTTCCATGAACTTTCTCTTGTGAGTGACCTTTTTCATAAGCTTTTTATCTATTTCTACCTCAAAGACATTTTGCTACAGTATTTTACAGAGATTAAAAAAATCAAGTTACTTCCCCCTCCCAAGAAACAACGCCAAGCATTTCCACCATGCAGCATTTTATTTTTAGGGATCCATATGAATAGCCTGATTTGCACAAGTGCTGCACACTCAGCATTATCTATCTGTGGGAATTGGATACTTGATGCTTTTTAGAAATCACAAGAGGATCCATTGAAAATAATACTTAAGAGGAAAAAAACACAGGATATTTCTATATGAACATCATGCCCTTGTGATGAGCTTATCTGCAATTTTTCAAGCTTATCTGCTGTGCTTCATAACACTTTCCTCCATTTGCCATGCAAAAAAGATTCAATTAAGGGCACATGAATTAGTTTAAATAGTGATAATTTGAACATCTGAATCTAAAAGAAAGAACATTTAGAAAGAACATTTCTTTTCCTTTAGAAATTGTTAGTTGAAATAGTGCTGTATTATGCTATTCTGTTTGAAACTGAGGACTATGTCATAACAGTATAAATTTGAAATATAACCTAAAAGCTCCACATTTTGATATTCAGAACAAACTGTTTTCCTAAGAAAATAAATCTCTCCAATGTTGGAAGAAGAGATTGCTCTATCTTTCAGGTATTCCTTTCCAAGAGTGTCCTTTACAGGTAGATGGAATAAATACCATGACTTTGTGAAATGACACTGCTGCTGAAGTACCGTGTAGTTCAGCATCTTACCATGGCTGGATTGAAGTGGCTCGCACTTAAAAGATATCTGGATATAAAACCTTTGTGAAGAGCTGATCACAATGTTGTGTAGAGAGATGCATGAGATGACTGAGGACTGTGTGAGACTCAAGAGTCTCACACAAGTTTGTTTCCCAGTGCTGGGTTCTTTTGGTATAGCTATGTGAAGGGTGTTAAGAGTCTTTTTTACAGATCCTGGTGTAGCTGTTGGAATTGTTTATCACAGAACCAGAAAAAAAAAACAACCAGAAAACAAACAAAGATCAGGGACTGAATTCTGACCCAGTATTCAGCAACATGAATTCAGAAGAAGTCCAGGGCAGTCAATGGATTTCTATCAGATTTATAGCAGTATAAGAGAAAAAAACTTGGTTCAAGGTCTTCAAGTGCACTGTGACAGAATGCAAAGTTCAGCTGCTTTCTTCAAGGATTAATTTTCTTTCAGACTGTCCCTTCATCCGATGGTATTTGCATTGCTGATTCCTACCCTGCTCCTCAGAGGACATGAAAATATGTAGCTACTCATCTCCCTATTCAGTCTTTATAGATTACTTTGATGTTCAAAATAAATCTCATTATGCTGCAGATCAAAGAGGGCAATTCCTTTCACCAAAGCAGTACAATAAGCCAATTAACATTTTTACATTTTTTTAAAAATAACTTAATACAGAAAATGTTGCTGTAATATATCTGTTGTGAATGGGTACGTCTGCAGGTTTCCTCCTTTCTTAAATTAAACTGACCTAAAATAGGTCTTAAATACAATTTCATAGTTAATAATTGTACATTTATAGTTTGAATGTTTTGAAAGTAAGCATATTTGAGTTTGAAATTTTTATTCGAGTACAGGTTTCAAAATTTTAACAAATTAGCCTAGATTCTGTAGTCTTTCTGTATATTGTGATTGAATTTGGTTATGGTTATGATTAATATTGATTGAGCATTGATGTTAATTTTCTGATGCAGGTGATGGAGGACCCAATGAGGAAAGGTGAGCTGTTGGACCTTATACTAACTAACAAGAAAGGTCTGGTTGGAGATGTGAAGGATGAGAGAGCTTTAGCTACAGTGAGCACAGCTCCTGGATTTCAGAATCTTGTAAGGAGAGAGCAGGACAATGATGAACATTGTAACTTTGGACTTCAGGAGAACTATATTTGGCTTCTTCAGGGACCTTCTTGAAAAAATCCCATGGGAACACGCTCTAAAGGGAAGAGGCATCCAAGGGAGCTGGTTAATATTCATGTTCCACTTCCTCCAGGCTCAAGAACAGTGAATCAGGACAGGAAAGAAATTGAGTAAAAGTGACAGGAGACCTGCATGGATGAACAAGGAACTCCAGTCAAATCCAAAGCATAAGCAGGAGATGCACATGAGGTGGACTGAGACCTGGCTGAATGGCAGAGCTCAGGGGGGTGTGATCAGTAGCACAGGGTATAGTTGGAGGTCCACAAGTAACAGTGACCCCAAGGCTTAATACTCTAAATTATACATCAATGACTTGGATTAAGAGGCAGATGCCTCCTCAGTAGGTTTGCTGATAACACAGAGCTGGGAGGAGTGGCCCATACCCCAGAGTGCTGTGCAGCCCTTCAGAAGGACCTCAACAGGTTGGAGAGATGGGCAGAGAAGAACTGTCTGAAATTCAACAAGGGCAGATGCAGGGTCCTGCACCTGGGGAAGAATAATCCCATGCACCAGTACAGGCTGGGATCTGATCTACTGGAAAGCAGCTCTGCAGACAAGAATCTGGGGGTCTTGGTGGAAACAAGCTGTCCATGAGCCAGCAGTGTGCCCTTCGTTGTGGCCAAGAAGGCCAACGGTATCCTGGGGTGCATTAGGAAGAGCACTGCCAGCAGGTCAAGGGGGGTGATCCTGCCCCTGTACTCGGCCCTGGTGAGGCCACGCCTGGAGTGCTGTGTCCAGTTCTGGACTTCTTATTACAAGAGAGACTTGGAGCTCCCAGAGTGGGTCCAGTGGAGGGCAACAAATATGATTAAGTTATTGGAGCTTCTCTCTTACTAGGAAAGAGAGGGAGTTGAGCCTATTCAGACTCAGGAAACATGACTGAGAGGGGACATTATCAATGTCTACAAGTATTTGAAGAAGATGGAGCCAGGCTCTTCTCAGTGGTGGCAATAGAATGAGAGGTAATGGGCCAAAAGTGGAACGCAGTATGTTTCCCCTGAACATCACGAGGAAGAACTTCTTTACTGTGCAGGTGACCACAACTTGCAGCAGGTTGCCCAGAGACATTGTGGAGATATTCAAAAGCCCTCTGGACACAATCCTGAGTAATGTGCTCTGGGGAACCCTGCTTGAGCATGGAGGTTGGACTACATGACCTCCAGTGGTTCCTTCCAACCTTACCATTCTGTGATTCTGTGACTATTTAGTGAATAAAGTTTTTATCTTAAAATTTATCACAGATATCAGAAGATGATGTCCTACCCTAAAAAAATTATACAGAGTATGTCATGGGTTATTCTAGTATATCTGAGAAGAAAATATACAATCTAATCATTGATTAGATTACCTCTTTTTGCATTTCCTCTATCGTTTCCCTTTGTTTTGTTTTCACATTTTATTAGCAAATCAGTTAGTTTATACTGAATTATAGAAACGTATTTTAGATCAACATCTCACTTCCCACAAGGAACCATATTCATGAACTAATCTCCCTTTTTGTTGGAATAATTATATGAAAAGAAAAGCACCATTTTAATTAAGCTGATAGTAAAGAATATAAATCAGGAAAACATTTCTCCTCACCCTCCCAGCATGTTAAGCATTAAACATTTTTTGAAAGCAAGTCCACTCAGGGGTATGAGCAGTAAGGAGAGATTATTTAACATTCATTTAATTTTTAACTATTGAATGGCCTTTGAATTTTTCTATGCTTGCCACAAGTCAGTTGATATATTAATTGCATATTTCAGAAATAAAGTGAGAGTTTTTTCTGTTTTTTTTTTATAATGGTATTTCATTTATAAATGGGCCTGAATACAAAGACAGGTATAAATCTACAGCTTTGGAAAGTGACAGAAAACATATCAGACGTAATAAACTTCATGCTGAGTTGCTATTGCAGCTGTATAAAGTACAACTAATAGGTTGACAATTTCACCTGAGAACAAAAACTCTTAGTTACCACATTAAAAAAGCCTGACCCTGATGCTTAAAAGAAGGTGAAAGATGCAACTATTACTATTACCAAAAAAGCATGGGTTGATGTGTCTGGCTTTTCCAAATCTGAATGTCCTGGATACATCTCAGCTACAGCTGAGTAATAATCCAAGTCTTTCGAGTATATTTGTATTGTTAAATAGATTTTCTTTCAGATGCATTCTCATAATTTTAGTATGAGATGATTAGTAATCTTTATAATAATATTTGATTTTTAGTATACTAAATGGCCATTTCAGTGAATAAACTTACCAGTAGGAATTTCTACAGATGCAAAAATATTAATTTGTTACTAGACAAATTTAAAGAAAGTTAAAAAACAACATTGCACATCACTAGAATTTTCTGAGCCTCAAACCTGAAAGCTACAATCAATTAATCCCAGGATTACACCACAGAAACAAATATATCAGTCAAAACTCTGGTTCAAAACACTGCTGTTTTCAGTCAAAATTTGGCTATTAGATGCTTGCTGTGGATTGCATGTGAACAATTAATGTACCAATAATTACTGACAGAAATTATATGATGATTCATCTCTCTATAAAAATTCCATTTCAACCAACAGCAACCTATTTACAGTCAGTTTTTCAACAGAATGAGGAGTAATACAATGGATTTATTAGTAGTAAGTTCTCCATGCTAGCATAAAGTCTGAATAGAATTGTTAGACCTGCTCAATGAAGCTGTATGCAGAATGAAAAATCTGGTTTAAGAATTTTCTCAGATATTAGAATGTGCAAAATAAAAAAGAAAAAATCAGCAAAATAAAATTCAAAAATATGTGATTTCAGATTCATCTCATGGAAAAGTAAAAAACATCATTTTTGAATTGTACACTAAAAGGTTTTATATATATTTTGGTATATATTGTATTGTCGTTTATAGCACTTATATATATCAAGATTTTGCAGTACAGGTAGAGTCTGAGAGTTGTTTTTTTGGTAAAAGGGTGGCTGTTTGTCTACTTCTTCCATTAATTTAGAGAAATTATATTTTTCAATGTTACCTAGAGCATGAAATATGCAGGATCTAATCTATTTTGGTTTTAAAAATATGTATTTAGAGAAAATACAATGTACATATTAAATTCATATAATGTATGTAAGCCATCCTTTGGGGTGACAGGTCTGGTCATAAGGGTATCTTTCGTCAGTATACATGTGTTAACAGATCAAAATGAGTAACACAGGTTTTGAATCTTTGATGTGTACTTACATTACAGTGCTATATCCTGCTTCCTGTCATCCAGAATTTTCATTTTTCTGTTACTTATCATGTTGGGATCCTTTGATACATTAAACCCAGAACAGAACCTTCCAAACCAAACATACAGACCCTTTTCTGTGACGTGCTAATTTTGACTAGTTCTTTCACTTCTGAGGTGACTGTAAATAATTGCTGTCAGCTCAGAGGAGAGCTCTGAGGTGCAGCTATAAAAGCCATTTTTCTGACTGTGATAACCTAGTCAGTGTTCTGCCCATCAATACACCCCTGAATAAATGAGTGGTCTTCTTACAGCTGTGCAAGAATGCCGCTTGTTGAACTATGATTTATGACTATTGACTGGAGAACGAACAATAATGACAAGGCATGTGAACCTTGCAATATCTCTTCAAGAGTGAGGAGATTTTTTGTGGAGATAGAAGATATGGACTTTGAAAAAATTAATAATGCAAAGGTTAAATAGAGTAGTAGGTACAAATCTCTAGTTTTGGCTGCCTGTCTTCAGATTCTGAAATTTATGTAAATATGAGGAGTAGGATCCAGGTCCCCTTCCAGCAGTGAAGGTGTGCATCCAACTTCCCTGTGATGTGCTACTGGACCATCTGCAGTGGAGAGCTGACTCAACATTGCTGTGTAGCCAACATGAATTCATGATGTCAGTGGAAGCAGAAGGGACTTTGTGAGATGCTTTGATAAATTGAAATGACTCATGTAGAATAATTTTTTATGACTTACAAGAAATAAACTTGGCATTTTGTCTGTGTAGTGCTTTCTCCCAAGATCGTATTCTTTGGAAATGTTCAGGCCTCTTGTTTTTGTTCAGGTCTGGTTTTCCACTGCAGCCACAAGGCCAGTTTGTTGCTTAAGGGACAGAAATAAGAAAGGAATTAAAATACAGAAATACAGTCAGAAGCAATTTTAACCGGTATTAAATATTGAGTAAGTATGGGGAGGACTCTGGAGACCATTCATCCTCTTAAAGACAGTGGCCAAGCCTGTACTCAAACATACCTATGTCACGACGAGAAATTTTTGAGAAGCCTGTTAGTAAATATAGGGTCTCCAGCTAGAAATTACTGCAACTATTAAAAGAGTTTAAAGTTGGAAGAGAATTTAATACCTACTGACATGATACTGACTACTGTGCATAGGTATGAATATATGCACAGACCATATTTCTAAAAATGTGTACATTAAGATACTGTCATGCGGTACTTTCAGTATATTCACTTTCCAATAGAAGTGGCACAATATGCTTCTATTTTTCACTACAAAAAAAGGTAATTTGTTATTTGACACATTTTGTATGAAGCTTTTCTAATTATGTACTTAGCAATTATCTTGTTCACTTTCTCTAGCTCTATCTACATCTTGCCATCCAAATGTGGTGGATGATGATTGTTGCTGTGCCCTGATGTAAATCCATTGGGAAAAGGTCAGAATAAATTCTGGAACCAAATATGTAATTCTTTATTACAAATAATCCTGGGCCTTTACAGGAATTTGTATGCAGTACCTTTGGTTAGCAGTACTTTGATAGATCAAAATACCTTTTTCTTTCCATATTTGATGAAAACGCAAGCAGAAGAAAAGAAAGTTATGGAAATAAAAATGTCATACTTACTGAATTTATAATCAATTATACACTGATTTATTTAATACACTCTGTACCTGGAACATATTAGAATGACCATGAACTTGGATGTAAGCAAGACGAGATGAAAAATAAGCTCATGTTGCTCGGGATTTGCTTCACAATATAGTATTTTTTAAAAGAGAATATAAAATAATTGTTTTTAGAGAAGATTATTTCAAAATACATAATGATATGTACAGTTTTGATGTTGAAAAGAATCTGATGGGTAGATGGATATCTGGGTTACGTAGAACATATAAATATATAAATAAGCTCAATTTGATTCTAGCATATTTGTAGTAAAGCTAAGTTGTCTTGACTCACATAATTAGAAATCTAATCTGGAAAAAACTTGTAACAGCTTGCTGTGATGCACTTTTGAAGTCATCAATATAACACCTTTAAAGACATTTTTCTTTTATGATACTCTGCCTTAATATCTCCTCTTATCAATTTCCTTTTGTCAACCTGCTGCACACACATTACCCTTGATCACATCATCTTCCTCGAATGTCAAAATAATTAATTAAAAGATTTTTAATGTATTATTTGTAATGATTACTTGCCTTCATACTGACAGATTCTGAAGTTTTTTATACCTGTGTGTATGCAAAAGCTAGTTTCATAACTGAAAAACCATTTTCAGCTTAACTTCAGATTGCACATATTGTGCAGACTTTTAAAAAGAATTCCTACCAAATTCTCCATCCAGTTTGATTTCTAGTATGTCCATTTGTTTGGTCCATTTGTTTTTTTGTTTGGTCCTTTAAAGCACTGCAATGCCTTAACCTTTGCCCAAGACAAAAGACAAGAAAAGTCAGGATACACTTTCCATAGATTCTCATTTTCACAGCAGCTTCCATCCTCTGTGGTGAAAGGCTCTTGTGTGAAGCTTGTTCTTTCCGCTGCCTGGTCAGATTTCTAGATTCCGGCCATAACTTTCTGGCTGATTATTGTCCTAGACAGAAAAGGAGACTTTGCTGGATTAAAATGGTAGAGCCAAACTTTCTATGGGAGTTGTTCCACTTCTGATGAGTGGTCAGACATCTCTGACCAAGACAGATGAGAGATCCTACCAATTTAGTGGGTTCTTTCCACCCTTTATAGTAATAGAGTTTTTTAGGAGCTACATTCTAATTTTGAATTTTGAACAATCCTTTTGCTGCTTTAACTCTTATTTCAACTAGCAAAATGAACCATAAATTCAGAAGTCTCTAAACATAACCAAACCCACTTATTTCACTGACATGACTTACCTTTCCATCCTCCTTCATACTTCCAAAAATTAATTTGTGCCAACAAGAACCACCTGTTTTGTGGCTAGAACAGTAAACAGATTTGAAGAAGCATTTTCATTAGCACTTTAATAACCAAACAGGATTCAGAATTAGAGAAATCTCATGAGTTTACAGTTGGGAAACAGCTAACCATATATTAAAACTGGATCCAAGTTTGGGAGTAAATTTGAGAGTGTAACTACTGACAGTAACTGAAAACTAAATGCTTTGCAGTTGTCAGCAAAAAGTGTTTCATGGCCCTTTGTAGTGGTGTCCCCTCCCGTTGGGTCAACTGAGCTGTGGCCAGTCCCCATCAATCAAGCCCTGGCCATCCAATGGCTCAATGATCCCGAGCCTGAGNCCCTTTAAAAGTTTGGACAGTAGAGTATTTTAAAAACTTTTGTCCGATTAAAAAGCCATAGTTTTTTCAGAAGAGTGAATACACATTTTATATTTCAATCCAGATGTTTAAATATGGTTTTAGCTGTTTTGGTTAATTTTATAGAGAAACATGGTTTTTTTTAAAGTTGCCGATTTGGCCTACTTTAACCTTTCATAAGGAAAAATATACCCTTAAATTGCCTGTTGAATTATATCCCCATTGAATATAACACAGTCCTGCAAAGGAACTGAGGTAGATGTCCACATTACAGATGTTCAGAGTTCTATTGGATAATCCGAAACAGATTACCTGAAAGAAATTTGAGTGGTACTTCCATCCAGTTCAGACATCAGGACATATTCTTATTCTTACACGGTTTTTTAACCACTTCGGTGTAACCTCAGAAACCATTAAAGTTTGACTACCACCATTTTCCTATAGGTGGAAATGATGCATGCTAAGTTTTATGTCGTTATGTAGAAGATCAGAAATTCTTTTTTTCACTTGTTCTCCAGCCCTGTTGTTAAAAATTAATCTAATTATCTCATTTTGTCAATAACTGATAGTATATGAGCAATGTTTTTGTTTGGTATCAAGAACTGGTTTAGATATTATCTTCCTCAATTTTATTTTACAATATCTGTTATTAAAAAAGCTATGTAATTAGACACTGATTACTTTTAACAGGCTTACATACTTCAAATTTTTGTTGTTGCACTCTTTCTACTTTTAGTAATTTCGAACAGATTGTTCAATTATTTTACAATTTCCTGCATTTCTATGCAGATTTAACATATAACAGATTATTTCAAAAACAACTATAGACTTTATCAGACACTGTGTGTGGGACATATCTGAAATGTAAGGGGGCCCAATCCATTTTTTTATTCCTGCTATTGTAAAAAGAGGTGAATGAAAATGTGTTACTTGGACTGGTTTGGAGGTCATATCAACCAGATGCATATCTGCCAGGTATTTCTCCACTATTTAATGCTTTTGATAATGTTTTTTTTTTTTTTTTTTTTCCGCCAGCAGCCTTCACATTAAGGTATAGGTGAATGAAGGGAAGTGGGAAATTTGGCCAAATTTTGCATTACCATGGTTTTGACATGGCTGAACTGTACTCTTGAGATTCCCAGACCATAGGAACTCACAGACCTCAAGAGTGGCTGTTCTCCAACCCTGCTCAATGCTTTGCCAATGTCCTGCACCTCTACAGAGTCTGTAAGAATATGGAAGGACACAAATGCTTGAGGTGGAGTTCCCTGAAATGTTGCCTTTTTCTTTTTCCAAACAGAGCACACCAAAAAAACACCATCAGCAGTTAAAATCCGTAAAGATATGCTTTGTTAGAATTAAAACAAAGTCTTCTTCTCAGTCAGAGAAAACAAACTTCTGAATAAGTCTGGCTCTAAAATATTTTATTCCATTACATTTAAAGATATTTAAAGATATCCATCCACTTCAATTAATCTATTTTTTGCCTCAAATGAATGGTAAAACTATTTCAATATTTCCATAGGAATGCTTTACAACACTTTTCATCCACCATATAGGATTCTACCTCTATTAGGGAACACTAACTGGGTTTTGCCAGAGGAAGTTAATTTCACTCTTTAATGCTTCCATTGACTTTCTATTTATTTACAGTTCATACCCTACAGAAAACCAGAAATACAAAAGCAAGGTTTAGAGCTGAGCAAAATTAGTTGAAAGCAGCTTCCTAAAGTCCTGTGAGATAAGAGGTTTTTTGTGTATGTGTTTTTAACAACAGTATGAAAACTCCTACCCCATTCAGTACAATAAACTATTTTCTCTTACTGTTATGAATCTGAATTTTGGAACAGCTGTTGCTACAGACATGGAGATACCTTCCCAAAATAAATGTTATAAACAGATTAGTAACTCTGTTAAAGGCTTGTGATTCAGTAGATAGATGTGCTGTGTCCCATAAGAAATTCCTTGGAGTTCTGATGCATTTAGATTCATCTGTGTCCATAGCAGTGGCCTGATCACACTGAACACTGAGACAAAATATTACAGCAAACTTCTCATACACTCCTAATTTTGCTCCTGAAGGTGGGCCAAACCATTGTTATGTTTGTTAGACACAGCTAAGTGGAAATGAAAGGCTCTGAAGAGTTTGTAAATTCAAGATAGATTAACTAAATTGCTTATTTTCTTCATTATGTCATAGGAAAAAGAAACCAGTGTTATATTGGCAATCTGCTGATTAAGCAAAGGAACATGGCCAGAACATCATAAGCTATTTACAAAGACAGTAATTAAAATTAATGAAATGTTGAATTGACATGACAGAGTAAAGCAATCAGAATGGAGACTTCACTTCTTTTCACACTCTCTGCTATAATGGGATTCAAAGAAAACCCATTCCCATTAGAGCTAAGAACAGTGATTATTTTGAAGTGGATTCAGGTTTAATTCATGTTTGTTTAATTTCGTAATGCTACAGTTTTTGCCTCCTTCAAGTTCTAAGTGAACATAGATGAGATGTCAGCAACATCAATCCATCTGTTTCTGGAAGCACTGAAAAAACTGCACTGACTAGGTTGACTTTGGAAAATAACCAAAGTGGTTTTCATTGTCTTCTAATCCTTTATGTAGTTACTTTTCTAGCACATGCAGAATTGCATGTGGATTTCTGCAGACAAACAGTCTTTAAGAGGTGTTTCTGTTTCCCAGATAGCACCAAGACTTTCAAGAACAAAAGAAATAAAAAAGAAAAAATAGAGGAAAGAAGTAAAAGATAAAGCTTGGGGTGGGGATGCAACAGCTGCGGGTAGGAAATAAAGACATTTTGGTTAGAAATTGTGAGAGTTAAGGACTGAGTTTCCTTTGTATCTAGGGTAAGCTGTTGCTTGCTTTTTTCCCTGATCTTTGACCATTATTACTGTTCTAATAATTACTGTGAGTTAAGAGAATTCCAGAGGTGGTCTTCTTGTCAACACGTATCCCCTATCCTTTGACATACTTTAAGACTCAATCCAAGGTAATCTAAACTCAGATTAGCCTGATTCTTCCCCTGGACTCTGGGTACATGCTCCTGACATTTCTTTGACCAAAAGCTTGAACACACATTGTTCTCAGTAAGATGATTCATCAAGAATACATCCTAAGGAAGAGGTGAGAGTAGGGATGTGGTAGTAAAAAACTTGAGTAGCAGCTGGTTTTCAGCATTAAATGGGGCATATTTTATTAAAAAACCATATTTTTTCTCATAATTTGCATCTGTTCAGTGCAAAAATGAAACTATCTCTAGAAGCAGAATATAATTACCTCAAATTAAAATGTGAATTATCAGGAAAGGGAAAGCAAAAAGGCAGTGTTTCCAGGAGTATAATTTCTACATTGCTTGGACTAATTCCTTTAAAAGAACACTATCTAATGCTTAAATCAACCATTTTTTTCTGTGTAAGATTAAATATTTTAAATTTTGGATTGTATTTGCTGCAAATAATTAATAACTATTGCCATACACATCTATCTATCTATCTATCTATCTATCTATCTATCTATCTATCTATCTATCTATCTATCTCAAAAATTCCATGTGCTGGAGCCCACCAGGAAGGAATAACGAAAAGTGTTTCAATAACAGGTGTGCTTAGCCTCTTTCTGTATTTATTCTAAGATATCTTTGAAAACAACTCCCAGTGAGGCAACTCAGGATTTCTGAACAAGATGAAAATAGCTGTCATGTAAAACCTGTGGAAAATGGAAGGAAATTAAATTTCCCCAAGCAATTATAGAATTTGCAGAGCATGTACTGGATTGTTAATATGTTAATTAAAAATGGCTGTTCATAAATGAGTGGTTACTTAGCAATGTATGACTGGTGATTGTTACAGAAGACCATTCAGTTACCATGCTAAAACATAGACTGACCACAGCTGTAAGAACTCACAGATTTTATATTGTTTATGAAGACATAACTTAGGGCAACAGCAAATTCTTTGTCTTTCTCATAAAAATGGAAGAAATCTACTTCCTCAAGTAAAGTAATAGCTAATGGCTGAAATATCTCAATTTTCATTTAGAATTCAATTGGTCATATTGTAACAAATTTTTATCTGTCAGAAACAAAACACATTTTCATTTTTGTACCTCCTAAAAGATTTTAGTGATAACTTTTTCCCCTTTATTTTTTCAGAAAGTGATATATTTCTTAAAAACATATTCTTTAAATACTGGCCCTCCTAGCTGAACAAAGTAGCCCTCCAATCTATGTTGCATATATTTTAGACACTGTGAATGTTGTTGTTGTGGAATAATAATTATGAAAGGCTCACATCTATTAATCATATCACACTTACTAATCTTCCACATATCTCTAATGGAACATCACATTCCTCAGTATTTTCATTCCAGTTGAACCCTGACATCAAGGATCAAGAAGCACATTTCAATTTAAGATAAACTGGAAAAAATCCAGTAAATAATAAGATGAATTTACTCCCAGCTTGTGGCATTGTGTATTTATAGGAAGCGTCTTGCCCATGGCAATACTCCTTTATCCTAATGAGATCACCTAAGACATTTAAAATATTTAATTTCCTGAATGTCAATGCACAAAGGTGGGATGGAAATGAATGTGCCACAGGCTTGAACTGGGGCAGGCTTACAGCAAGGTCTCATGTAGTAGCTGCTTACACAAGACTAGATCAGTCACTACTGAAGTCAACAAAAAATTTTTGAGTGGCTTGAATTGAACTTTTAAAGTTTGTGTTGTCTTGTATAGCCTGCCTTCAGTTATAATTATATTAATATTACCTTTCAGGACAATTCTACACAAGAGTGTAATTGACAGCAGATTTAGCTGTTAAATTGCTAATTCCTGACAGTCTTTCAATTTCAAAGACTGAATTTATTCCTTCTTGAAGGAGACTTCTGTGCTCAAATTTATGGGGACAGAAAACTATAAATGGCTTGATAACAAGAAACAAATTGACCTCAACCATCTACAAGTATTCTTTGCAATAACATAAATTTTGTCAAATTGCTTACAATCAGTGATTTTCATTGTATGGTAGATAGAAAGCACAATTTAAAACCAAGTCTGCAATAGAAATCTGGACCTAAGAAAAAAAGAATTCTTTTGTATTTTTTTTTAATTAAAGAAACTGATGTTACTTCATGTTCCAAGTTGTCCAACACATTTAATAGAAAAAATGGTGGGAAAATTGACAGAATAATTTTTTGTGCCCAAGTTCTTGCTGGTCAGGTGCTGAGTAGTCACTGAAGTCAAAAGTAGCCAAAGGTAATCATCATTTTATAAGATCTACGTTTTATCTTCTTCTCACCTATGCTCAGCAGAAATTTTCTTTTTCTGTCTATCTTCCTGAATAGCTGCCACAACAGGATTGGGCGAATCTTTTTACATGCCCAACAAATAATCAGCAACTGCTGAGTTGAGGTTACATTGATACATACACGAAGTTTATGTCTTTTCTCCTTGCATTTGATCTTTATAATGGAAGCAGCCTAATATTATCCAATTAATCTTATGCAACATACTCAGCACACAGAAGGTTTTGTTTTAATTTACTGGGTTATAAGTAGCTGTAGTCTCTCTGCTATGTGTAGCATTTTGCAGCCATAAATTATTTGGTAGCAATTATCTCTTAAAATGTAATGAATGCTTGTTTTCAGTGACCTGAATTCAGAGCAATTGCAAAACTGAGAACAAAGGTACTTGAATAGTTTAGTGCTCTGTGGGTCTTTTCTCGTAGCAAAATTACATTTGTGCATTTTGATTAAATAATCTCAAAAATCAATATATATTTCATGTATGAAAATGGTTTGACTAAAGGATATAAAAGCTGCATATTTTTCCTCCCTAGGCTGTCCACAGGTTCTGGTCAAGCTTATTTAAATAGGCTGGAAGCTTAGGATTGATACCATTATTATTATAATCATTAATAGTGATGTTATTATTAGAAATTGTAGGCTTGAATGGTGCCAAATAAGACAGCAATGGTGAAAACTGAACCAGGCAATAACTTCTCTTTTGGAAAAATGATCCCTGGCATCAAAATATATTAGGAGTTATGGGGAAAAGGAAGTTTCATGTTTTGGATGTAATTTGCTTTTCATAGTTTTTACCATTTTTGATACACCTCTGAGACAGTGCAAAAATTCTGGATTATCTGTCTTGGGAAAAGAATTTAAAAGAACATGACTATCACAAATGAATCCCAGATAATATTTTGTCATATTCTTTGTAATTTTGGGCTGAGTGGTCATATTTCAGCTTTAAAATGTCTCAAAAATCTAAACTAGGACCTGGCCAGAATGTACAATAGCTCTTTCCTAGCCTGTATGCCTGGTCTCCATCATGCAGCAGATGGAGCATAGAATATATTGGGGTGTCATTTTGTCAGGGAATTAGAATAGTTCAAAGGCACATATATGGTTCCTAAAGAGTGGAAGAGCTCTCAAATCCTGTTGCATAGACTCAATCAGAAGTAACTCATTGGGCATTAAATACACTACTTGAACATGCATAACTACAAAAAAATAGTATCTTAATAATTGGGATGTTTCTACACTTAGAGAGTCCAGGTAAGTATTACTTGAGAAATCTGGACACAAACCTGAAACAGTCATTATCAGATTTGCACCCTACAATCCATATTATGGTCTGCCATTCCAGAAGCAATTATGGATCATTAGTTTCATAAGGAAAAATTAGTTGTCACTGCACACAAATGGCATCACCTACACAAATGGCTTTGGGGAATCTGGAGAGAATTCTTTTTTTCCATCTGTGTTTAGAGAAAAAGCCTGGTCCTCCCTGAAATTAATTGTGATATGCAATTTTCTTCACTGAGGCTAGGATTTCACGCTTGACTTCCTATACTTTGCATTTCCAGTGTTTTCTGTTGCCTTGCAGGTATGCATGCACTTGCTCCATGATTTTTCAATCTTTGATTTGCATACGCTGCTCTAGGTGTCCTGTGATAACTCACATCATTCATAGCAACACCTTTAGGGTACACCTTGGAACACATTTGGCAGAAGTGTTGATAATATATATTTATTACTAAGTATTTGCAAAACACGATTTCCAAGCATTAGATATTCAAGGCACATTTAACAGCAACGTACCAAGTCAAAGACCTTTTCTGTAGAGAGAGGTCTTAGACATAATTAGAGGACACTAAGAATGAAAACCATGGATAAAGCTGTGAATGTAGAGAAGGATTTCTGCCCACAAAAATCTTGGATGACAGCAGAGAATAAAGGTAATTTGCCACTTATGTTTCTTGGCAATATTTATTTATTTATTTTTAAAGCATTCAAACCAATGAATATAATTATTTTTTTAACTAAAATGGGCCTGAAAGTGATTTAAATGGATTTTAAATGGATTTTAAAGTGGCTTCAAATTATTTTTCAGAGAATGTGTTATAATTCAAATTTAAGTAACACAATGGAGGAAAATATTATGTGCCATGAAACATTGATCAATATGTACCAAACCCAGTGTTACAGAATTTGCAACTTTGTGCCTATCATCACAGCTAATTTTGTGACCCTTTGAGTGAGAAACTTATGTAAGTAATCAAACCAGGTGGAAAACTCAGAGCAATGAATGTTAAAGTAGAATTCAGAGTCTGGATATGAAATAAGTGGACATACGGGCACTTCTGCTAATAAAGAACAGAAAATTATGTACTGAAAGCAGATTCCTCATAGTATACTGAGCTAAAGAATTGGAGGCAAGACTCTAAATCATGCTGCTGAGTAGCATCATAACATTTTCCCACTTTTGTTCGCCTACTTATAATATACAAAAAAACCCCCTGTGGTAAAAAAGGGCTTGTTACAATTGATATTAAAACTAATTTTATTTATACAAGAATTCCCATTCCCTGTCTAATGTGCCTAAGGACTGCCTAAAGAATATTAAGCACAGTCAGAATAAAAGATAAATAAAAAAAGCCTATTTTCATAATCAGCCTATTTCCATGATCGTTGAAGATGAGTAAACTTCAAAAATTGATGAATAAACTTTAAAAACTGAACCCAAACAGTTAAATTTTACCTAGGGCATATCAACATATTCCTTCCATTCTGGTCAGGTCGGATATTATAAGAAAGTCACCTGTACGTATAAAGAAATCTACTCTTCTTGGTGTCTATTAGCACTTGTGACTCTACTCCAAGCCAAAATTTCCAGGGCAGGAGCAGAAATTAAAAAAAAAAGGCAGAAACTATACAGGAAAGAAAAAAACTGATATGTATAACTGACATATTTTTGATGTCTACCCAAAGGCATTTGGTGGAGAAATGAGAATCTGTATCCATTTCCAAGGTCAATGAGATCTCAGTCCCGGACTTTGGAAATACCATCTCATAGTTATGTTTAAGCTATTCTAGGCAGTTATTTTTATTAAAAGCCTCCAATAATGGAGATCTTAAGCTTCGTCCCTGGCATTTCTTACTCTATTCATAGTGAACAAGAAAAATTATGTTTACTTTTACTGCAACCTTCTACCTTTTTAACCTTTCTGCTGTATCTTACTTCAGTCTTTTTTTTTTCTTATACAGTTTGATCACTCTTTCTTCCTATGTCTTTTGTGCATGATTCCTTTTGTAATGAGAAGGAAAAGATCAGTTGGTGCTTTTTCTTTTTTTTTTTTT
>VZTH01010744.1:242289-278567 GCA_013397815.1 Aleadryas rufinucha
TTTTTTTTTTTTTTTTTTAAATCTGTAGACCCAAACTGACTCAGTATTTTAGCTCAGCTCTTTAACAGTATTGAATGACAACAGCAATAGAACAGCAGGAGTATTCAATGTGTTCCATGTGCAATATTGCTGTGTACAGTCTGAGTGGGTTGGTTTTCTTTCCTTTTCTATTTTTTATTGCCTAAGTGTGAGCTCATTGACCCATGTTTAGTGCTTGATAAGCATAGTCTTCAGAAAACTTTTCTGTATAATTTCTTCCTTGCCATTTGTTTCCATCTTACACTGTGAAGTAAAGTATATCTAGTAAAAATAGAACTGTAGATCTTCTTAAACTCATTCTTGTTTTTTCAGATAATTTTGCAAGGTTGATTTGAATTCCAAATCACATTCTAATATACTTTCAAACATTCACAGCTTCATATCCTCTGGAAATTTAAAAAATGTACACTCAGATCTCCAGTCATCATTCCAGTCATTATTGGAAACATTGAGGAGTTGTGGACCTGGGATATCTTGAAGACTGTGACATTCAAAATCAAGATTTAAAGTCTGTTGGCAATCTGTCCTGTTTCCTTAGTGAGCTTCGCTTCCCATTTTAAAAGTCTTTTGACAAAATGAGATTTTAGAGTCTGATAGAGATGTACGCAATACATTTGCCCTTGCCTACGAGAGGGACCAATCTGATTTTTATTTATGCCTCAACACGTGTTGTACATGAGGCGAAGGATCCCTGTAGGGGCTGTACACGTGCTGTGAGCCCTGTCCCGGAGAGGCTTTGCCTGGCAGCCGATCAGGGCAGAAAGCTTCCAGGATCGGGCTGCAAACGACCTCCCCCTTGCCGATGGGGCAGGTGCCCGGATGCCTGGGAAAAAATGCTCGGGAAATCGGGCTTTGGGAGGAGCCTTAGCCCATAAAAGCGTTTAACGGCGACACAACCCCGGCCATTTTACTTTGGGTTTTTTGGAAGGAGCGGGGTCTTGCCCAGAGGGTCAGCTTGGTCCCCTCCTCTCCCCCCTCGCCTTTTTCTCTCTGCGATCCTGCTTCTTCCCTGGCTATCTTCCCTGTCCGCACCTGTCCTGCTCTGCTCCGCTGCTTCCCCGAGGCAGCTCCACCCCACGGCACCCCAGTGCTCCGCTGTTTCCTGACGGAGCGCCCACAGCCGCCCGCAGCCACCGCGCCCCGACCCTGAGAGCCGCAGCTGCTCCAGGAGCGCGCCCGTGGCCACGGCAGCCTGTTCTCCGCGCACGGGAGGGACACGCAGCCGGCTGCTGTTCGCACATCGCGCCCAGCCCGCCCCAGGAGCCACGCAGACGCACCGCGGCTTGCAGCACTCGTGCTTCATCTGCCGAGCTGCCAGGGCGCCCGGGGCACAGCGGTAACGATGTCCCGGTGTTCTGTGTCTCTCTCTGTCTCTCTTTGTCTCTCTTTTCCCCTCTTTGCTCCTTTTTCTATACCCCCTTCGGTAAGAACACTTACATCTCTTTACCAGTAAAAGGTTCTCAGTTATAATATTGCCCTGTTTGCGCTTTATTTTCGTCCGAGAAATCTGTCAAACAGAATCCTCCCCGACTCCCCTTTTACAGCGGGACGGGGCAGCCTATTAATATCTTGACAACTCCATGAACAAATTTTAGCTCTTTCCAACGCTGCTGTTTAAATCATGAGTTGCAAAGTGAGCAAAAAGCTCAACCAAGTGTTCAGAGCTTAACTGTTGTTTCTCTTTCTTGCTCAGGCCAATCCTGTACATGATACATTGAATAGCCCTCATATAGAAAGTATGAGGTAAGTCTTTCACATTTCCCTATCATTTAGCTGTATACAAACTGATCATTATGTTTTACATCAAGCCTAAATCAGGATAATCAGGATTGCAGTTGCTGGTCTGGGCTCGTGATTGAAGTATAGAATTTCCTGTGATTCCATTACATGGTGGAGCATATTCTAAATTGTCTCGTGAAGTGCAGAAAGAAAGAAAGGAAAAAAAAAAAGAGAAAAAGGAGTGTATTCTAGATTCCAGATAAAAGGGAGTAAATAAGAACATTACTTTATCTTGAACTTCAGTGGGTTGCCAGCAGCCTTCTCTGAATTAAGACAAAGGCAATTGAACAAGTAATACTGTTGAAGACCAATGGAAGCACAAAATACAGAGTACTGTAAGTCTCCAACTATAACTTTTCTGAGATAATGGACCTTTGATAATATAAGCAAATTCTAGCTGGAAAATAATTCCTTTTCATGTTAATGATGTTTCAAGAAATCAAATAATGTAACCACAAAACAGTCAGCAACCTTAATCTGCAGGATGCCAGGTGATGAATTATAGGCAAAATTGCAGGATGCACAATTCAAGTGGGCTTGAGGAAGTGTATTGAGTCATAAGGATTTCAAGTTTTTAAAAAATAGATCTGTGGGCTACTGCCATTTACATCCTACTCAGCCTGGGAATTAGATCTTGGTGATGTATGGTAGCTATTAAATTGTGGAAAGAAGGGTTATGCTCTGATCCCTACAGAGCCACTAATTGAGTTGTTCCTATATTAATGGATAAATGTTGAATATAGCTATGGAGACTAAAGATCTACAGTTCTGTATATGATAGCATAAGCACAGACTCAGAGCTAATTTAGCATTCATTCAGCCTCCTATAGTCCCCATCCTCCGGTAAGATTTCAACTGCTTTAGTAAATGATGACAAATGCTTGAAGCCAAGATATGTGAAGAACGAAATTATTTTTTCAAAGTTAATTCCTCCAAAGAATCATCATCTTAAAGGTTACTGTCAAAAGCAGGTGGATTGAATTTTGCTATATACTGAGGAAGAAGGAGTTATGTGTGTGAGAGAAATATGGGATATACCTGCAAGGAGTTTTTCCTTATTTTTTTGGTTTGACATTTTTGGAGCAGACAGGTTTTTGTTTTGCTAAGTAGGACTGTGAATATAGTAACTTTAATTATCTTTGCTGCCATTATCACATTGTTCTTACCTATGCAGTTGTTTTATCTTTATGTTTTAAGGAATAGGATTCAAATTCAATGTTACAGAATTATGAAAAATAACGTGTGGGAAAAAACTTAAGAGTTCAGCTAATTAAGCTTCCTACTAAAATCTGCTTATTAGGCACAAACACTCTAAACCCAAACCAAAAATTCTGGAACAGCAAAATCACTGAGGAAGAAGAAAAAAAAAACAAACCCAAACCATTCTGTTTCCTAGTAAATGTTTCAAAACAAAAAGAAAAGAAGCTTTCCTTTCATGCCAGCAGCCAATACAGCAACCTTGTGCAGACAGACTTGCTGCATTTTCAAACAAAAAAACTAAATTTGGAAAATCAACTTTGAGAATGAAATGTTGTCAAATTATTCTGAGAATGATAAAAATCAAATTTTTTGTATCATCTTTGTATTATTTTGTTTCCAGACATGATTAGGAGTATAGAGATTGTTAAGAAAAAATGTTAAAACTTGTTTTTAGATGCTGTGTTACTCACTTTTTTTATTCAACTAAGTTTAACATCCCTTCATATTCTTGATTTCATTACCTTCAGAAGGACAGGCTATGTTAACTACTCTGCAAAAAAATTTCATATCAGTTGTTTTGTTCAGAATCTCCTCATGGAAATCCATGCTCTTCCTGAGTGAAAGGGTTTGCTTTGGAATGAAGGCATAACATTTAAAAGTCCAAATCTACCCCTTTGTTTGCATACCTCTGCAAAAGGCAAAACTCTTAAAAGGAACAGCTTAGCTTTTTTAGCAACTAATGAGCATACTAGTAGAATTTACTCCTTCCTTTTGTATTTCTTCTGGAGAAAGGAAATTTGATGTTACATATTGCTTCTTCGCATAAATACTGTGCAGATATCACCTTCCAACACAATTTTAAGTTACGGCTACAGACCAACCACTAATTTTAGCCCTGGAGCAATTCCACAGATGTAATTAACCCCAATGCTGCTTTTTAGATCTAGTGATGAACCAATCTCTAAAAGGCCCTGAAAGTGAAAAGGCAGCTAATTCTAGAACATCTACAACTTAGCACCTTTGACGTGAGGAAAACACTGACCAAGTTCCTAGCTTTAGCCAATGACAAAATAGTTAGTGATCATATTTAAAAATTTAGAAAAATATGAAAATTTTGCAAACTTCCAGTGACAGATAGAAAATATCACAGCTGTATACTCAGCATATTTCAGTTCTGACTCAGTGAAATGCATTGGAAAAATTAGAGCAAAACTACTAATAAAAACTGCTTCTGGAGAAGAAGTAACAATGTTATATTCTTCAGTCTTACTGCACATTTTCCAGTACTACCATTTTTAGTCCTATGGGTTTGGACAGTGACTCAGTGTCAGGTATCTGTGTGCAAAGAAGTTTAGATTTCCTGAAAGCCCAGTGCTACTATTCATGCACAGTGACACATAAGTCTAGGACACATTAAATTCCTGTGGATGCAACATAGAGACATTGCAGCTTATCTGACAGGTAGATCACGTTGCATCTGCCACCATTCTGACATGTGCTAGACAGATGCAGTTCAACTTTCCTTTCACAAGTTTGTGAAGCAGACCAGTCAGGTACAGGAAGAGAGAAGGGTTGCACAAATCGATTCTGTCTGTCCACTTTCCCCATTTACAAATCAATTCTTTCAAAGCAATTGTCTCCCTACTGTGCTCAGTTCTTCTTAAGAGGTGATGTGGTTCAGAATTAACCTCTCTGTATGGAAATGGCAGGTCAACATTCTCAGAACAGAGAAGCCAGGCTGCTCGTTCCACACAACAGGAGTCAAATCACTAGAAAGAATAAGCAGATCTAGGACCCAAATTCAATTGTTATTAAAGGCTTGTTTTTGTTAAAGATATGCTTTGAGAGTCCAAATTAAGCCATTTTAATTTTACCTCCCTACCAGCCAAAGTTTTTCTCAAATGCTCTTTAATTTTATTTTCAATAAGAGGTGTTTATAACCTACCTGTCTAACCATCCCACTCCTTGGTATCTTGGGAATACCTGAACCTGAATCTATAGACAAGAAAACTTTTTTTCTTTTTCTTTGTACTTATTATCAAAATGGGATTCATCGAGATTCCCATTCAGTTCTTGCTGTCTGTCAGAATTTGTCCAAAGAGTGCCAATCCATACAGATTGTTGGAACTGTGAAATAGAAATGGGTCTTCTTTTGGACTGCTAGAAGAAGTGGGACAAAGTGTGTCAAGGAAAATTAATGGTATCCTGGGCTTCATTAGGAGAAGCATTACCAGCAGGCTGAGGTAAGTGATCCTTCCTCTGTGCTCAACACTGGTGACTGTATTTAGTTTCACACCTGGAATGTTGTGTCTAGTTCTGGGCTGCCAAGTAGAAGGGAGACATGGACCTAATGGAGAGAGTCCAGTGAAGGGCCACTAAGCTGATGAAGGGACTGGGGCATCTCTTGGGTGAGGAAAGACTGAGACACGTGGCTGTTTAGCCTGGAGAAGAGAAGGCTCAGGTCTGGGATCTTAGCATGGTGTACAATTATTACTTGAAGGGAGATTCAAATAAGTGGGAGCCAGGCTCTTTTCAGTGGTGCCCAGTGACAGAAAAAGAGGTAATGCACTCTAGCTGGAGCACTGAAGGTTTCTCTGAATATTGGAAAAAGGTTTTTTTACTGTGAGGGTAACAGAGCACTGGCACAGGTTTCTCAGAGATGTTGTAAAGTCTCCGTCCTTGGAGATAATTCAAAAACCACGGGGACATGATCCTGAGCAACCTGGTCTAGGTGGCCCTGCTTGAGCAGGGATTGAAGTGACCTCCAGAGGTCCCTTCCAACCTCAACGATTCTTAGATGCTGTGACAGGAAACTGTAAGGAAGCTGTCAATTCAGATCAAACTTATACCAGATTTTCGCTATTCATATGAAGCTGAAAGGCTCAAACATTCCCCATGATTCAAACATAACTATTGCATTGAACTTTCAGACACACTTTAAGACTTTCAGTCTTGGTCAAGGCTATTATTAAAGATATATTTTGATTTGTTTACTTTTTACTATGTTAGATCAATGCAGAGTTGAGCATTCATTTAAACTGGAAAACCAGCCAAAGCAAAAATTTCAGGATAGATTCCAACATACTGAGTTAAGATCTGCAGCATGGAATATCACCAATAAGCGCATTGTCTGAAGTTACTCAGTAAATTGCAAATAACCTAGCCTTGCCAAATGTTCATACCAGATAATGGAGCTTTCAAATTTAGAGAGTAGGTACTTTCACCGGCACTCATTTGTATTTGCAATATTTCTTTGATATTTTGGAGACAAAACATCTGAGCTGAGGAAATTGGAAACTCCATGTAGCTTGTGGAAAGCCTAGGAGCTTTTTGATGTGACTTTTTGATCCCCTTTCCTAGGAGATCCCCTTCTAAATCATGTTTCTTTGCATGTGGAGGACCAGAGTGTCTCCTGTAGGTCAAGTATTCTGAACAATCAGTGCTGTCTCAGCTCCTTTATCTTTTGCAAGTGTCTCTGCTTTAACTGCTTTGCTTTCACCCATGAGATTTAGCTGGACATCAAAGATACGTAACACAGAATAAAGAAGCATTAGTTTGAGTTGCCAATTTAAAAGTATTCATAGATAAGCAGTCTTGAGATATTATCGACACTAATACAGTCAATGACATACTTTAAAAAGGGTCCTGAAAATGCTTCTATATTGAACTAGATAAGAGTGAAATAGTAATTGCAGGAATTTCACAGTGAATCTTATATTTCAACCAAGTGCTAGCCACAGGGAAAAAAATTATATGCTTATATAAGTCATGACAATTTCAAAAGGAAATGGTTTATAAAGAGCAGAAAGCATCATGGGTAACAATTCAACTTACCATGTCGGTAACCCTAATTAAATTTAGCTGAACTTACCATATGGGGTAGTGGCTAAGGGAAAAAATGTTCATATATTTTGTACATCTCTTATAAAATATGCCACATTCATGCTTTTCCCTTTTCTTGGATTCATTGTTAGAGATTTGGAGGTGCCTTCCATGCTAATGGAAAATCAAAACTGAGTAAAGCCACAGAAACACAGATTTTCAGACAAAATAACCTAAACTAGCACAGTTGTCTTTTCAGTTCTGTAATCTCAGAACTGCAGCCTCACAACTACTGTGGTAAATTCAACATCTTTCTCTTTTTATATGTGAATCCAGAGATAGAATTACTAGTCTGTCCCAAGCTTTTTAAGGGGGATAAGAAGAATTTAAAAAATGTAATAGGATTGAACCTTGTGTTTCTGAAAAAAAAAGTAAAAAATAAATATAATCCTAATGGATTAGGAGTTTTCATTTATATCTCAACTCCTGTATGTATCTGATTAGGGACTCAGTGTAGTATTCTCATGTATCTGGTACGGAACAAATACATTAATAGGTAAGGTAAGATAGGCTAGGGGTGTGTTTTTACATACTGTTCAAAAATCCTTTTTTTCATTTCTGGTAGGTCAAGCTGAAATTAAAAAAAAAAAAAAATCTGAAAACCCGGCCTATGCAAAACAAACAAACAAAAAACCAGGGAAAAAAAAAAAAAGAAAACCCCAAAAAACCCCTAAGGATTCTAGAATAATAAAGGACCAAGATTAATGAGTACAACATTACCCACAATACTCCAGAGTAAGATCAAAATTCAAATTCTTATTCTACAACCTCCAAGGAAGGGATCTACTCTGTATTTTCTCCGTCAATATGCTTAAACAAGGTTGAACAAAGGTGTGCCATGGAAACAGTTTTACTTCTTAAAGAGATTAAGCATTCACCAGGCCAAACTGTCTTTCACTCTAACTGATAAAGTGTGTCACCTCAGATGTTAGGTAACTGATTATTAGTCTCTAGTAAAAATCAGGTTATAGAGATGCTTAAACTTGTGGTCATGTGAGACAGTTGATTCAAAATAGGCTGTTCTCTGTCAACCACTGAGAGAACCATTCTATGTCACGTCTGAAGTCCCTTTCTGATTATTTTTAGACCAGTTTTCTGCTTGTAAAATGTTTCAGTTTCAAGGAATCAGCATTTTCCTATGGAGAAAAAAAGAACGTCCTATGAAACATTTTCCAATCACCTTTATTTTGATGTATTTCAAGTTGTTGAAAAGCAAAGTATGTCTCTGGGAATTGCTTAAATGGAAGAAAAAAAATCTAGTGAAACTTATTATGAAGGATAGATATTAATTCATTCTTATGGCCCAGCACTACCCTCTGGGGAAATAAATTCTAATATTAAGACAGTGATGAACGTATTGTTTAGCACGTTTGTATTTGTTACTGATCAGATAATATCCAGGCACTCCTTCATAGTGTCATTGGATCTAAATTATCAGGGACTCTGTTGTAAATAATGGGTGACATACAGAAAACCTGTTGAAATTTGCTGGAAAATGTCTGCATTTTCTCCATTGGAAATAAGTTGTGTAAGGTGGCAATGAACTTGAAAATACAGATTGTAATTAAAGGAGACCTACTCAGTTGGGAAACTGAATGGATTCAATAGCAGAACCTTCCACAGTTGGTAGTTACTCAAATGTGCCTCTATTACTATATCACTACTTTCTGAAGTATGTTTCTTTGCATCTGTTTCCCAAATGAATGCCTCTATTCACATTTGTCTCCCCAAATAGCCTTTTTCAATTTAAAGAGGTATAGCTACCCCACTTCAGGTAAAGAGAACTCTGGACAGGCCTTAGCAACTCACATAGGCACAAAGCAGTAGAGCACACAGAGTAGAGCTGTGCATGGAATCAAAACATCTATTCTTTTGCTCTGCAGAGGTAGAGTTTGATAGCATAGGTTTGCTGCTGAAATGTGTAACTTGTTTATGAAGGCTGGGCCACTTCGCTCTCCTGCAGTGGGAGCTCTGTTGTGAAGTCCTTGCTGTAGGAAAATGTTAACTTTCTCCTCAGGCTACTTTCCAGAAATGGCATAAAAAAGACCTAACTTGGACTACTTCTGTATTTATTAATGACACCTTGAAAAGGAGTGGGAAGCTTGTAGAAAGGTCAGTGATGAAAAAAAAGTGAAATATAATTACAATGAAAAAATTTCTCTTAACCAAATGTGACCATCAATCATCAGCTCTTACTTCTATGCCTTCAAACATGCTGTTTTCTGCACTCTTAGTAGTATTTTACATATGTAAAATTTCTTCCAGGCACCATACGACCATTAAAAAAAATACCAGTTTTTAATTTCCAAGATTATATAATGAAAAATTTATATTGGCTCAAGACCTTGCAGAACTCTGACCAGTCAGATTATGTATTGCAGGTGTTCTTGGTGAGCAATGTCTCTCCACTCATAAGCTATGAATTAAAAGGTTTAAAAATAATGTTCTTGGAGAAATACAATAAAATACCAACTTGGGAAAATGAATAAATATCAGCAGGAGGTGTGATTACTGCAGCCAGTGTAGTTTGCCAAAATTCCCAAACCTGGTCATTTCGGTGATCTACTTGTGAGGCTGATGGGGTGCTAGGTCCTGCCTTTCTCCACTGTTTTTTGGTTGTTTTTTTTTGTTTGTTTGTTTTTCCTCTTCACTGTGCAGTCAAGTTTATCAGCATCTTACAGGCATGTTTGGGGAGGAACTAGTCTACTGTGTTAGCTAGTTATGCAATTATAACAGTTATACTAGTTAGAAATAGTCTCTTGACTGAGTGAAGCTGCGCAGTAGGCTGACATATAGGCCTCCGTTTTTGGCATCTTTGCCCCAAGAATCAGTCCCCAGACTCAGTCACACACATGCTTCACTTTATGGTTCCCACCAAGCTATGTTAATTGTCTTGAGGGAGACTTTTCCTCATAGCATTTCCAGAGAGAAATTGGCATAATTCACAAACCCAGATTTCTCTGCATTATGGAACTCTATTGAATATGGCCATGGTCCCTTCCTACATTACCTTAACCAGCACTAAAGTCCAGAAGGCTTATGAACTTCAGCATACATTACCTATGGCACAAGCCGTACCAGATGCTGGCCTCTCACCATACCTACCCCAGGTATGAAAGACAGTGGCCTCCAAATCACTGAACTCCTGTGATCTGAGAAATGGCAGATTTGACAGATTCTCCACTGTGTGAAGAGACAGTTGACCCCTGATGACCTGTCTGAGCATAGCTAAGCAGATGGCCAGAGAGTGTGAACTGTCTGTAGAGATTCTTATGCTTATGTCACAGTAATTTGGGGCCATATCCTCACAGGGCATGCACTATCCACATAGCCAAACACCTGCTCTGACATTAAATCTTGAAAGTGTTTTAACAAATTAGTATAGTTTGGTAAAGACCTGCCTCATACAGAAATGCGTCAACTCATCAATTCTTGAGATGCATTCTCTTCAACAGGGACATTATTTCAGAAAATTAGGTAACTCCTCTTATTAAGTAATGCAGAGATGTAAAGTGACCTCTCTTTTTCAGGTTTCCAGGTTGAATTAGTTACATTTGTTGGAAATATTTATTATTTTAAGGGATTTCTCTTCTTTATTATTGAAGAATGATTATGTATTTATACATAGTCAGCTGTTATTTCCTTGATAGCCACTGTTGTCTGCAGGCTAAAAGGAAAGGAAAAGAAAAAGCAAAAGAAAAAAAGAACATTAGTTCCAAGAAACTAAAGGAACTAAATCTCAGTTGGGAACTTTCTCTTGGACACTGTTGGTGTAGCAGCAGCAGTAGCCAGAAGCAGTGTTATGTTTGCAGGTGGAAGAGAAGAAGGAATTACTCTGTTTCACCTTTTCTTAAAAATTGAGTTTCAGTTCACTCTGCAATGAGCCAGACTGTGACAGGAAGAGGCACAGGAGGGAGTCAACTGTATTTGCATGTTACCCCAACTGCTACTGTCTCATTAGGGCTTGATGGTGGTCTCCTGTAGACTGGTTCTATCCCAAGATTACTAGCTGCAGTGTGCTAATCTACATTATCAAAGGCCAAAGAGTGCTTAGCTGAATAACACAGTACTCATACTGGTTTTTGGAGTTGGGATTCATTCTTCAGCTCCACGCTGAAGCCAGAGCACTTCCATCCCAGTTTCTCCTTTAGGACTAATTCTAGCATTCGGTTAGGTTGAGAAGACCTAACTTACTGAACTTCGCTTTTTTTTTGAGTCATTGAGGCAGAAAACCATTCACTGACTCATTGCTGTAAATCTCACAGCTATTGGTCTTGAGGAAGTGCTCAAAGTGGCTTCCTGATGACATCACAACGCCGCTAAGAAAGAAGCTAAACACTCCAGATTGTTTAGGAATTCAGGAAGTCTGGCCAGTGCTGGTTTATCACTGAGATAATCTATTCACTGTGCTAAACTGTGAAAAGTAGTGATTGAAGTTCAGCAAGGCCAAGTGCAAGGTCCTGAACCTGGGTCGAAGTAATCCCGAGCGCAAGTACAGGCTGGATGGAGAATGAATAGATGGAAGCCTTAGGAAGAAATACTTGGGGATGTTGGTTGATGAGACGCTCATTGTGACCTGCCAATGTGTGCTCACAGCCCAGAAAGCTAAATGTATCCTGGGCTGCAGCCAAAGCAGTGTGGGCAGCAGGGTGAGGGAGGGGATACTGCGCCTCTACTCTGATCTGGTGAGACTCACCTGGAGTGCTGCATTCAGCCCTGGGGTTCTCAACATAAGATAGACACTTATCTATTTGAATGACTCCAGAGGAGAGCCTCTAATATGATCACAGGGCTGGAACACCTCTTCTAGTTGGGGCTGTCCCTCCTGGAGAAGAGAAGACTGTGGGGAGACCTTATGGTACCCTTCCAGTATGTGAAGGGAGCCTACAAGAAAACTGGAGAGGGACTTTTACAAGGACGTGTAGTGACAGGACAAAGGGGGATGGCTTCAAACTGAAGTAGAGTAGATTTAGATTGGATATTAGAAAGAAATTCTTGGCTTCAAAAGTGATGAGGCACTGAAGCAGGTTTCACAGAGAAGTTGTGGATTCCCCATCCTTGGAAGTGTTTAACGTCATGTGGCTTTGAGCCACCTGGTCTGCTGAAAAGGTGTCCCTGTAGGGGACAGGGGTAGGGATATTGGAACTAGATGATCTTTCCAGGTCCCTTCCAGCCCAACCCATTCTGTGATTCTGTGACTGGAGAATTATATTCTTCTCTATAGTTCTTTCTGGCTATATGTGAGACTATGACATATATTGATAAATATATGACCTACATTTAGAGGGTGCAAATACAGCTGGAACTGAGGCATTTGCCCTTTCAGCTCTTGCTTGAGTCCCAGATTTCACTGAGCAGGTCATGTTTCAGCTGCCAGCTCTAAAATAAATATCATAATAATACTCACTTCTTCAGACTTTTTGTCCATCTTAATTTCAAAGACTGGATGGGGATGATATGTGGCTTTATCTGTGCAATGCTGTAGAGCTTAGCCCAGTAGGGACCCATAGATGACACTGTAGTAAAGAAACTCTTTCTTGCAGTCCTTTCTGTAGCTCCTAGCACTACAGTAATAGGCTTGATTTCATCTGCTATTTTCTTGACAGGATTCAGTTTCAACATACTCTGTTTCTATTGTGGTAGTTCATGATGCCAGAAATACTCATATTATGAGGAGATTCACATTTTCCCTGTGGTGATAGGAAAGATGTCGCACGTTCCTGCCAAGTGGCTGATCTCTCAATCTTCGTCTCCTAGTGAGATATTTTTCATGTTCATTACCACATAACATGTTTGTGATTGCATTTCTACTCTTAATAGATTTCTTTTTTTTAATGGGAAATAGCCCAAAATTAGAATATTTATTTGGAAATAATCGTTTGTGATACTCTGAGCAATTTAATTCTTTCTGCTTTCACCTGAAAATTTTTTATCTTGCTTTTCTCTGCTTCACAAAGCTCTTAATTTTTTTTTTTTATATTTGATGAAGTGATAAGGAGACAGCTCGGCTCCTACATATAACAAAAAACACATACCAGAATGACTTTTATCGTTGAAGCTACATTAAAGCAGGAATTACTGGGGTATCATTGGTCTGTATGCCCTACAAAACCTTATAATGTTCATGAGAAACCAGCCAGAACACTGTGAAAGTTATTAACTCGAACACCCCTGACTAGTGTTTTAAGGTCAGTGTTTTCTAGGCTTATGTGTTCATTAATACTGGATAAACTCCCTTCTTAAGAGTGGTCATTTATCTTTGGCTAAACAAAATGGGATCACAGAGAGAAGTTACATTTAGAACAAAATTAATTATGCTAATTTTAACTCTTGATGTTCCGTAAATTTTTATGTCACTATGTTGCTGGTCTTAAAAATTCAGACATTTGTAAACACATAATTTAACAAAAATAGAAACAAACAAAAAATATCATCTGTTTACAGAGTTGTCTGAAAAATATTTAGAAAAATTAAAAATAAAATACAGCTTTTTCTAAGAAAGGGTGAATTTCAAGCGGTCCCAGTGAGGTTCTTTTCTATTTCCCCACAATTCATAAAAAGGATCCTTTTTTCAATGAGCAGGTACAGTGGGAGTAGAGGCAATCCTCTAGTAAAAGTCAGAGAACGTCATGTTCCATTATACTTATGAAACTGATGGTGTGATGGTTTTTAGTCATTTCTACAGACCATGATATCCTATTTTTCTACAGCAGCAACACTGATTTTCAGTTATATTGAACTCTTCAAGCTAACATGGATAAAATCTTAAAGAGGTAAATATTTCAGTAAAGAATTTCTCCACTTATATCCAGAACTGATGGCTCTTTACCAGATCATCTAATGTTCGAGTTCTCTAAGTAGTGCAGCTTTGATACTGACTTGGCAATAGCAGAATGTAAATACACTGTCCTTATATAATTTGTATGTATATATTTTCATTCCATAGATTAAGTAAAATTATAAATCAGTGGAAATTCTGAAAGTTATTTTTCATTCTTATTGAACTTCTGCACAGTTCCTCATCCATAGCTTTTAAATTACCTTCCACGCATGAAAGTCATCCCTGTCTTTTGCAGAAGAAGATGCTAGTGCACAGAGAGGAGTAATTAATCCCAAACTCTCACAAAGCATCAGCATGACAGACCTTCTACAGCTTCCCCCCGAGGGGAAGAGGGGCAGGTACTGATCTCTTCTCTCTGTTGACCAGTGACAGGGTCTGAGGGAACAGCATGAAGCTGGATCACAGTAGGTTTAGGCTGAATACTAGGAAAGGGTTCTTCACCCAAAGAGTGGTTGGGCACTGGAACAGGCTACCCAGGGAGCGGTCACAGCACCAAACCTGACAGAGTTCAAGAAGTGTTTGGACAATGCTTTTGGGCACATGGTGCGATTTGGGGGTTGTTCTGTGGAGGGCCAGAAGCTGGACTTGATGATCCTTGTGGGTCCTTTTCTGTTCAGGAGATTCTATGATTCAACAATTCAATGACTCTAGATGCCAGCCATATTGCTGTTTGAAAAAAGGTAGATAAACTCAGCTTTAAAGTTAATTTATTTTTCATTGATACTTAAACTACACACACAAAATGTGGGCTTATCTGAGTAAACTGACTTGCATGTCCAAAATTACCATCATTCTCTTTAAACACCTGTTAGGATATTCAATTCCATATACAATAGTGTGAACAAATAATTAGGAATGTAATGGTGAGCAATTAAATGTTTCATTACATGTGTCGGCATGAAAAAATTATGAATCTTGTTTACAAGTCTCTCTGAGAGGTAGGTCAGACACTGGTTATAAGTGTGGATATATTGCAATAGCAAAACAGGTACTGCTCAGACATCATTTCTTATACCTGGTATTATTCTAAACTATTGCCCCTAGACATTACTTTTGACATGAGTAACGGACATATGCAATGTTCACTGTATGGCTATATCATTAATCAAAACACGTGTCTCTTTCCATATAGAACTACCTTTGGAAATCACTATTATGTTTCATACTTGGTCTAAATTTATAACCTTTAATTTCCCTGTATGGCTCAGGACACTCTATTAATTTATACAGTTCTTTGTTAGTATGTTTCATAAGTGCCTTGAAATAGCTTGTTTAATGGAAAATGTAAGTCTTGAAATGTGACCTTGCATAAATTTCTTTTCTCTGTAAGAGTAGGTGGCTCACCTTTTGTTATTTTTTCTCAATTACATAAACACATGGGTTACTTCTATGGCCTAAGGTCTTGGAAACAGTTAATACACTAAAAAAAAATTAATGTAAAATATTACTAGGCCTTCTTGCTGCCCTCAAAATTGCATTTAGTCCACATATAAAATAGTCAAAATTTGGATTTGCTAGGCCAGCCTTCTGCAAGGCTTTTTTTAATTTCAGATATTTGAAGTCTGTAAGTTGCTCTTATGTTTTTGGAATGCAAATGAATTCTAATTTAAGGACAATGGTGGATTAAAACGTAAGAAAATGTCCATGTGATTTTGATGATAGCTTACATAGTAGACAGTGCCAAAGATTTGAAGCCCTGTGTTCCAGGGAGAAGAAAAACCAAAAAAAAACCACAGCAGTAAAATAACTCAGACATTGGCAGATTTTTGTGAGAGGGAAGAACAGAGGGCTCTAGCAAGGTGAGTGTTAAATATAGCAAAAATGCTCTTAGTTTGATTGGGCCATTTCGCACTAACTCTGAAAGGATGTTAATGACCACTGATAGTGAAGGGCAATGAAACAATTAGACACTTCTATTTAAATAATTCATTTGCATTCTGAAAAATGATCAGTCATCAACTTTGCAAGCTGCATCTCAATCACTTCTTCTGACTCTGCTGCACTATATTTTTCCATTTTCCTTTTTAGCTCAAGATGAAAGTCATGCGACAATTGTGATTTTGTTCTGTGCGTTGGAAAACACTTTAGTGGTAACTGACCTAAGTACTGGGAGCTTTTTGTGGAGAGAGAGGGAAAAAGGGTAAGGGATAGGGATAGGGAAGAAGAAACGTTCTGCCCAGGGAGGGGGAATTGAAGAAATGCATTTTTTTCTGCGAGAGTAAATACTTCTTTCTGCTTCAGGATAGAAGGAGAAGAATTAATCACTCAGTGAAAAACAAGAGGGTCTGCTGGTATTGTCGAAACATCTAGCTACACTGAAATTAAAATTTTAATAGATGGGCTTGGAAGAGTTTTCAAAGCTATTGCAATTAACAATAACTAAAGAGGTAGGTAAAGCATCTGGTTTGGAAATATTTATTGTAGAATTTTTTTCCAAATCCTTGACACTCTTATCTGAAAAGCAGCAATGTGAAATAGCAAATGGAGATTCCCTTTACCCTCTGCATAGGGAACATGTTTGGGACATGTGAGGAAAATGAGGAGCAGGAGTGAAGTATGACGTGCTTCAACCAGCATCCTCTAGCCTAATAGCTCCTGGAAAACAAAGTACTTATGTATATTAGGATAGAAGCAGGGATCAAATGGGGACCAGGAAATGGAAAGGGAATATAAAAGCAGCTTAGGGGTAGTCTGAATCTGGGTCACACAACATTGCTGTCTTCTATATGTTTTGGTTTTTTTTCCTGCCTTTTGCTGTTGTTTAAGGGGTATACCCAATAGCCTGGCAAGTAGTTAAAATTCTAGGTTTATATATTCTGGGTTTCTTTTATTTACAGCTTGATATGTCTGAATATTTGATAGTCCTGATCCTTTGGATCCTGAACACAGCCGCAGATCAGCTGCTGACTGTGACTGTAACTTCAGTAATTGTAAGAGCTCTGAAAAAACACCTGTTGGGACATACAACTCCTCGTTCTTGTGCTGCTGTTTGCTACTTTTTACGTGCCGGGATGCATCAAGAATTAAATTGCATATTTTAGGGCATTCTAGCATATAGTGTATTGATTGGGTTAATTATTCTTTATGTTCAAGGAACTGAACTGATTGCATTTCCTTTTTTTTTTTTTTTTTTTTTTTTTTTTTTTTTTATTTTGCCTCCTCCTTTCTCTGTAGCGAAATGTACAAGGGTAGCTTGTGAATTTCTCCAATTTTTATTATTCAAGAGGATAATTGGATTAAGCAGCTAGAATGAATTGGAATGAGTTTTTCGGTAACAGTGTTTCCTTGAACCATAGCAGATTTGAGGCAGTAGAAGTGTAAAAACTTCATTCAACAAATTGCTAAACACTGTCTTCTGACAGAAAATCGTAATAAACCTCAAAGAAATTGCAGATAGTTGTCATATCCCAAGGCTGGCGACTCTTGACATAATGCAGGAATGAGACCCCAGAAAATATTTCGAGGTAAGGAATGGTTTACTGATTTACTTAGGATTTTATTTATTTTACTTTTTCTTTAATAGTTTTCAGTTTTCTTTTGAATCATGCTCTTACTAAGCAGGTGTAGATTCTGTGTAGAAGAATGATGAAATGTGGGAGAGTATTATAACATATGACAAAGAAGACATAAAACAGTTAAATGTCAGTGAAGCCAGAAATACAATGCTGCAAATGATCTGGAGAAAAGGTGGACAAAGGAAAACTTTGTAAGCTTGTGTCAGACACAGAACTAGCTAAAGAATTTAATCCCTATTTTAGATCAGTGGTGTAAATAAATTAAACAGCATGTTATCTTGTTACTGTCAGAAGCAAACCAGAATATTGATGGAGAAACAACATTTTGCTGAACATTGCTGATGCATAAATGACAGATGGATCTCCAACTAGGGTCAATCAGAGGACGAAGGAGCAGAGAGACACAGCTGATCCCTTGCTGCATCTTTGCATGTCTTTCCAGCTTGGTCTGCTGCCTGTCTGGCCACACTGAACCCTGGGTGCACTGACTGCGCCCAGCAGTGTTGACGTGGGTTTGTTTCTGGAGACGAGCTGCTTATATTCCGTGTTTTGTATAGCCTCACAGGAGTGTGGCTGAGAAGACCAGTGCTATCCTGGGCTGCATTAGGAAGAGCACTGGTAGCAAGTCGAGGGGTGTCATCCTGCCCCTGTACTTTCCCTAGTGAGGCCATATCTGGAGTTCTGTGTCCAGTTCCCAGAGCTGGGGCTCCTCAGTCCGAGAGAGACTTGGAGCTCCTGGAGTGGGTCCAGTGGAGGGCAACAAAGATGCCAAGGTACTGGAGCATCTCCCTCTTGAGGAAAGGCTGAGGGAGCTGGGCCTGTTTAACCTTGAGAAGAGACAACTGGGAGAGGACGCTATCAATGTCTGTATCTGAAGGGAGGGTGTAAGAGGATAGATCCAGTCTCTTCTCAGTGGTGCCAAGTAATTGCACTAGAGGCAACAGGGAAAAACTGATGCACAGGAAGTTCCACCTGAATATGAGGAAGAACTTTCTTACTGTACAGGCGACTGCACACTGGAACAGATTGCCCAGAGAGGTTGTGGAGTCTCCCTCACTGGAGATATTCAAGAACCCTCTGAATGCAATCCTGTGCAGTGTGCTCTAGGATGATGCTGCTTGAGCAGGGAGGTTGGACCAGATGACCCACTGTGGTCCCTTCCAACCTTACTCATTCTGTGATTCTGTCATATTTAATCCGTTTTCTTACTTAATTTCCAAATTTTCTGTATAGGTAACCATGAGTGGATATTTGGATTTGTGTCACTTTTCTTTGCCTACATTGATTATAATGATGAAAATGGATAGCATTCACTTATATAGCTACTTCTGCGTTTCTTATTTTCTATGAACAATATTGTTATGAAGAGTAACAAAATTTATCTTTAGTACTATACAGGGTTGTTTGTTTGTTTGTTTTTTGTTGGAAAAATCTTATGACTGGTATTCTTTTGAATATTATTCAAGATCTACTTAAATATTTTTGTCTCAAATTCTAAGTTACCTCAGAAAAGATAATGATCAATACACATGAATTTGGATACTTTATTTCCAAAATTCTGTCATATTTAATCGTATACTTCTCCTATTAGTATACGAGAATTTCTCGTATTAGAGTTAGAGAGAATCTTAAATCCTGAGGGTGAACATTCTGAAATGCGATGTTCGGAATTTGGCCAAATTTCTACCCATTGCTTAATGCCAAGAGTTGATCTGTTTTTAATTTGCTGTGCTGAAATTTCTGGTCATAAAAACTTTACCCTTTTGTCTTTCTAGAGTCTGCCCAACATAATCTGAGCTCTGCAGAGGGAGACAAGTAAAAGAAAAAAACACAGGCCATCTAGATCCCAAGAAGTTTTCCATCAGACTTCAAAATTAAGTGACTTAAATTGGGCTTTAATTTACATGTTAGATTTAATATCATGCTCATTGCATGTTAATTAAATAGCAATGGATCATTACTAGTCCATTTAATGGGGTGTAACAATGGCTGCATATAAAATATGGAGACACTACTATTACACTGTCCTTAAACCTCAGTAAATATGCTTGAATAATTGCTAGTGCTTCAGCAATACACAGTTGCTAATGCACCTCTATATCAATTCATTGGTGTAATTGATACAAACACGTACCAAGTAGCTTCCAAGAGCCTGTGTTCCTGTCCATCTTCAAAATCACTGAGGGCATTATAAGATTGCTTCTTCTTATTATTTTAAAATCTCTTTAAATGGCATCAACACTATGGGAAAATGACTGGCTTGTATTACTTCATGACTAGAGGTACCAGTCAAATGACTTCTCTCTTCCTTTGACTTCAACCGACTTATGTCTGGGCTGTCAGATGACTGACACAGAGAAAATGATGTCTTGATTGCTGACTATTTCTCACTTTGTAAGGACAAGTGACTTCCTTGTGGCAGTACTGTAAATACTTCTTCTGCCAAGTGAAGTTTGGTTTTAAGTAGTCAATCTTTTAACTGATGTTTCTGGCTTGATTTTGGGACCTCTCACTTTCACACCATTTAACTGGTGTTGGGGTTAAAATATTGCTTATGTAAACCTCAATCTGGCAATACCATAAGTTTTCTGATGATGCAGTATTTTAGCAGTGCCACCTTAGCCAAGTCACTTTCAGTCAAGAAACCCTAATCAAGACTTTTCTTCATCATAGGCTGGAGCTCCACAGATAAAGTACAATGGAATGGATTTAAATAATAAATAAAGGGGTTTTTTTGTGAGTTTAAGTACTGATATTTTTTCCTGCTCTTTTCAAATTAAACTTATTTCTAGTAAATGGACATCCTTGGCTGCCTTACCTAGTTAGATGTGCTCCAGCTCATACTCTTTTTATTATTCAATGTTTCTAATACTTGTGGCCTTAACTTTTTGTAAATGATTTCTTAGTGATTAGAAGGAGGAAGCAATTTTCCTACCTCTGTCCTTACTTTGTGAGTGATCCCAAATAAAACCAACAAAACAAATAAAAACCTCTCACATTTAGTTGGAAAGAAGATATAACTTGCCCCTATATCAGAAGCTTTGAAGTGCTTTAAGATTATTAATATTTATTTATAAATCTTCTTGATAGAGAAAGTTGTCTTATTTTTTGTATTTTGCAGAAGAGGAATGGGGAGGGGAGTGAAATAGTTTGGAGGAGGTTCCAAGTGTTACAAGAAGTCAATCAGTTACCTATGGCCAAACTGCTAAATATTTATTCATGTGTTAATTTATATTCATGCTCATAATTGTATATCAGAATATAGCTTTTTATGCAATACAATTACTATCAACCTAGTTGACTAAAACTTTGAGGCAAAATAAAACAAAGGATTTCCTGCCAGCAACAAATCAAGGGAAAAAATAGCCAGGAGGCCAAATTCTTGCCTAATTTATATCCTACACAACATCACACAGTTCAGTGTTGCTGTATGATTAATGATTTCTATAGTTAATGGAGCTGTACTAGTGTAATGAAGAGAAAAAATATGGTCCATTGACTTTCATGGAGTGACACTGACCATATATTAGTGCAAGTCTAGGACCTTATCTTGTGCAAACTGATCAGGATTTTCAAGAGTCTCTGCTGATTTGTTATATTTCAGTATGAAACATGTCAAAACAAAGCTATATAAACCAATGTCTTACCTTTAACAGTAGCTGGTGCCAGATTTTCAGAGAAAGAAGCAAAACTCAGAAAAACTAGCAAACTGTTCCAAACTATTACAGGTGAGAATGGTATTTCCCTCTAGTCTCAGTTTTTATGCCTGCATCTATGTCTGCGTCCATATCTCATACATTTTTAGCCAATCTAATGTAGCAGTTTACATTCATAGTGTTCCTCATAGATGTATTATATACTGAGGTTTTTGTTTCACAAAGTCAAAACAAGCTCTTCACATTGAAACACATAAATACTGAGTAATTTGGAGGTAACAAGAAATTTTTATTAGGGGTGGCTGACCTTCTTTCAGTCCTTGTGTCTCATCAGGAATGACCTTTCAGTTTACAACTTTCTGTTGGCCTTTTCAGTTTGACAAGATCTGCTCTCTCTCAGCTTCACAGGTAAACACTGCCTATATAAATTGTCTGTGGGAAGTTGGTGTTTTGTCACTTTCTGCAGGCTTGGACTTCCTAACCATGACTTACTTGGCATAGAAAATGGGCTGGTCAACACAAAACGACAGTACCAAAGCCTTGTCTTAGTATGATAACAATAGAAGTCTCCTCTCAGTTGTGTCCCAAAATCTGATAGCTGTTAGGCTGTAGGCAAACTGTAAGAGTTGCTGAGGAGGCTGATCAGCCTGGGCTCGTCTTTGAACTCTGTTGCCTGCCCGTATGGTTGTTGCTTGTTTTGTATGTTAATGGAAAACACTTGAGAGCAGGGACTGTCTAGATGCAATACGTAGAATGATGGGTTTTAGCTCATGAGGTGCGTTCCCTAATTCTATAAAAATTGGAATATATTATTTACATATATTGTTGTGTAGTTGGCAGGGTTTTTTTATGAAAAAAAAAATCCTCAATAATATCAGTCAACCAAGCCAACCTAGAAGGGACTGGATTATTTGAAATTTTCACCAACTTTTCAAGGCTTAATTTTGAATCTTAGCTTGGGTCAAATGACTGTAGAACAATTCCATTCAAAACATCCAGAGATCCACACTCAGAGAAACTGAACTGGTCACAAACTGAATTTTAATCCCAGTAGTAGCCATTGCCTGTTCCAGATTGCTCTTGGACAGTAGAACCATTGCACATATGCAGGATAACTGAAAGTATTAAGTAAAGTTGTATGAGGGAAACTTCCTGATTTTTAATTTAGAGTAGCAAGTTTTTGTTTTATATTTTGTTACTAAAGTTTGAGTAATTTGCAGAGTCTCTATTGTATAGTTTCCAAGAATATTATTTTTCAGCCATTTTGTATAGGTAAGGAATAATTTGTGGTAGTATTGTGTTGATGGCTGTCATATATTGACATTTATAATTTAAACATTATCTAATATAAATATGATCTAAATATAACCTAATATATATATGATGTAAATAAAAGCTAATCATGTATATTCATGCAGAATTCAACAGTATATGAATCAGAACTTTCTCCAGCATTGTGATAAAAGAGTTTCCATGTCCTATTATCAGAATTGCTCTCCACTGAAGGAGGTGACTGGAACTTGAGTCATTAAAACCAGAAATACAACAAGGTCTCGTATCATTCTGTGTCATCTCTTCAAAATATACTTACATCAAGGGTACCTTCAAAGGTAAAAAATAATAATGGTAACTGTAAGTGATTGAACATGACCTTAAGATAAACTCAGTAAAAACTTGAGGGCCTTACTTTGTTTATCTTCAGTGTTTGGAGAACAGTGAATGCCCTGCGTACTGTCTGTCCTGTGGAATACGACCATGGACAGAAATGTAAAGTAAATTTAGGGCTGTAACTTCCTTGTGTACACAGAGGAGACGCTGCAAATGATAGCTCAGAATGATATCAAATGATAGGTCAAAAGCTCTGCTTTTGCTAAAAATAGAACCTAAAGTATATTTGCATAATCAAAACCATAATAATTATTTTTGCACAACTATTTTTAGCCTCCTTACCTTCTGACCTTTTCACATTGAGTCATAAGATGTATAGACTAGGCATAATGACACCTCACACTTTACACGTAAATTTTCAAGCTATAGTATTGAAATTTTCAGGATATTATCTTGTTAAAGACGAGTGTTCTTCAAGCTGATAGTTTTGTGTACTAAAATGACTTACTACAAGGGAAGACACTTCTTGCATGTCAGTAGTTCACCTGGTGTGCAACAAGGTCTCTCAGTTATCAAGCACCATCTGGGAAGGAACGGGGCTGATAGTGCATAAAATACTGTTGTACTGTATCTGGTAACCAGTTTTGTTGTATTGATGAAAAGCAACACTGTCTGGGGCCATTCATTATCTAGGAAAATGAGCTGTTCTGATCCCCCAAATTTTTTATTTCTATTCCTATGCATCCTGAATTATATCCTTTTATCTTTAAAGCATACTTGTCACTGACTGTTGACATTTTTATGAATATCTACATCTAAAGCCTTGTATTTCTCTGCATCTTAATACCTATTGTTTCTCTTTTTTTACTTGCATTTCCCCTGATTGCCTCTTTAGAACATAAAACCAAAATTGTTTCCATTTCTTTAAAACAATGAACCTGATCATGAGTGTTTGCATAGCAGAACAACCCAACACCAGAAAAGTTTAATGTACCACTTAAATAAACATGGCAGCTCAAACTTAGATTTAAGTGCATATTGAAATATATCGATAGAGCAGTTTTTAAATGTATATCCCAACCCCCCTCATTCTTCTCTCATTTCAACTGTATATCATACTCTCTGTAAAGAAAGAGTAATTTTCACACAATATTTTCTAAATTCAATCAAATACACTTGGACTTAAGTAATACTGAAATTGTACCTACATACAGTTGTTCCAAGTTCTATTTTTTTTTTAATGAATGCTGATCATCTGGAAGGGTACTCATTTTACTATTTTAGTTATGACATTTTTTTCTTATAAGTTACTGGATTTTTTTTTTTAACAGCTGTGACATGTGTTTAACATATGCTTTAATGGTGTGTATATCATGAAAGTTGAAGTACACCATGAGTTAATTGTGACAGCTTTGACTTTTCTATGTCCATATGTACATGTGGAAACTTATGCACATTTCATAGTGGGAGAAACGTGTTTAAGTGTTGTGATATGAGTACAGAAATCTCTCAAGGTTTTTCTTTTTCATAGATGTTGATTTGACAGCACGTGTTTTCAAGTACAGGTAAATGAATAAATGCAGCTTTGTATACATTCATACAGAAACAAGCGAAAAACCTGAAAAAACTTACCTCCTTTATGCTCTTAAATGTGATTTTGCAGCTAGTGGTTGCTGTGCAGGTACTGAATAAAATGAAATTGGTAGAAAATAAGAGAAGCAGAGGGAGGGAAAATGCAGCGGAGAAAGGGTTTCATAACAGAAATTCAGAAAATGGATGAAGTGTTAGTGAGGTAAGGAAGTAGAGGAATGTGACTCCAGATGTCAAAAGCAGGAAGAGAGATGGTTCTTTCACTGATGGCAACCAGATCATATGAGAGTAAATGATGGAAGTCAGATTTGCACTGGGGAAGAGCATCCTAGTAAAGTTTTTGCAAACACTGTCTCTCACTTTGTTTCTTCTTTCTATGAAGTATCTGCATTACTGCATCTGGAGGAGGACACTCCCACCAGGTGCAGTACTGGGGACATCCAATTTGCAGAACACTTTTCTCTTATGTGTCCCTTTTTTCCCCTACTAAACTAGCGGTGGGATGCTTCACAGCTTAAACACCTGTGATCTAGCCTTCCTGTGGGATCTTGAGGCATTCCTTAAGCCTAGATCTAGTGGAAACTCTTCATAAGCTTTGGAGCCTAATTACAGAACTAGAATTTTTAAAACACCTGCTCAGAGACTGTCTAATTGCAGTGGCATACAAGATTTGCACACTCTTTGTCTGTTCCTGATGTGAAGAGTATGCACACTAGGTTTTCCTGTGATTTACAGTGGATAAGGGCTGAAGGTGACCAGGTGAGTTTTCAGGTACTGGGGATTAGGTGATGTTTTCTCAATGCATCTACTGCATCTTCGCACATTTCTTTTGCTGTTGTGACTCCCAGAGTGAGATTTTAAACTCTGCTCACTTATGCAGTACTTATGCTGCTTAATGCACTCTACAAATAGATATAAGTCTATGTCAGCAATTAAGCATCTAGGTATTTCTGTGGATCTGGTTATTAGGCTCCCTGTGTCTCACTTGCAGTCTGTAAAATGAACACAATTTTTTTACACTGGAAATAAATCAATTTCTGAAGTAAACCAGATGTATTCCTGAAAGTATATTCATTCTTTCCTTGATCTATTCAGATAATTGTAAAAAATCCTTTTATTTTCATTCTTGGATACTATGAAAGTATAAAAAAGTCAAGTGAGTCAGACTTGGCAGACAAATAACCTGTGGAGTGCTACAGGGTCTCTTATTTTTAAATTATCACCAACACACTAAATAATCATTAGTATAAGTTTCAGCTGGTGGATAAGTGGGATTCCACTGGATACAGACTAATAGGAATGGTCAGAGGTGCTCTGGAAGGTCAATAGAGAATACCTGTATTAACAGAGCAACCCTTCCATTTGGATTTTGAGGCCATAATTGGAGAGGCATGTCTGAATTGCTGTGGGATACACTGCATTCATTCTCTGTTTAAGCAGAGTTCAACTTTCAGGCCTGGAAATTGACAGGCTTTGCCAAAGTAAATGAGCTGAATAAGATCAAGGACATACAGTTATATATTTGAAATAATCTTTGTTCTCTCGCTCACTCTCTTGGCATTCAGGGCCCTACAGTATGATTTATTAGGGGAAAGAAGACCAGATGAATTAATACAAGTGTCTCACAATGTTGTTCAGTTCGTTGTAAATTGAATCTGTGGTATTAAAACTGATGACAGTAAGCATGGCAAAAATTAATAGTAGTGCTAATTATATTTCAATAAATTAACTTTATAGTCTTTCAAACAGCCTTTTACTAAGGCAAGTGAGCATCAGTCCCATTACCTGTTGGACAAGACCATTATAAATCAGAAAAGCAAAATCTCACATAGAAAGCTAGGGAGATTTCTCTAATGGTCTTCTCTCAAAGCATATCATGACTCTAGATGAAGCTGCATCCGATAGCCTTCTGTATCAGTAATGAGTGGGAGATCTAGTAATGAGTTAGCCATAGATTCAGACTGTCCATGGAAAACATGATAATTACCTGCTGTTTTCGAAACTTTGCTTATTGTGCATCCCAAATTTGCTGCTGGAACAATGAAGGAATGATGCAAATATGTCAGGGTTTTTCTGTAAACTGTGCTTTGAGGATGACATGGCAAAAAGAGAAGTGTGTAAGGATAGAATTCATAAAATATTTAGGTCATGTCTGATGCAAGCATGGGCCATAACTTTTAAGTTGCTTGTATGTACTTAACATCACCTTGAGTGAATTTTGGTTAATGCGATGTTTCTCAGGGCTGAAAAATTTTCTCATTTATTTCACAAACTTTTGGAAAGGAGTGTAAAATCCCAACTGAAATTCAAAGCCTGTGATTTGAGCACAGCATATTAGCTGGACTGTAACTTTATGCAATTAGAGTGTAGCTTTATTTAATTCATAAAAGTAAGTTATGCTTCACTTAGTGTAAAAATTATACAAAGCTGAAGTTTGTGAATCACAAACACAATGGACTACATGACACAAAAGATACTTAAGAGGTAAAATTCCATATAATCTGAATAGCCATGAGTGCATCAATTGCCGCTTGTGCATCAGCTCTGTAATCCTGATTTGTGGATAGAAACAGTACAGGCCAGTCAATGTCCCTCCACAAGCATGTGCATAAAGTACTCACTGGGTACATGAATATATTTGCTCCATTGTGATTCCTCATCCCTTGCTAATTCTCTGCAAACCACTAAGCTGCTTGACACAAAGTTATATTCTTCTCCCCACCTTGGTATTTCAAAATATCTTTTCACATATGTGTTCCTACTGGATTGAGCTTTAAGATTCAAATGAACAACAGAAAATTAAAGACCTTTTCACTTCCCCTTTATTGTATTACAGGTGTTTTGAGTTCAGCTTATATTCAACCCTATTTATATTTGTTTCTTTCAGTACTTAGAATTATTTTCTTCTTCACCCATCAAAAGCTGTCAGCTGCTACACAAGCTTCTCTCTCACACCCAGACCCAGCTATGCCAAGAGGAACTGTGCACAAAGATATTTAGCAAAATCAGGCACACAATTTTATGGACATTGAAATGCTGATAAGATATGGTGAGAGGAATATTTTCTAGTCTGTCTAGATTGTCTTTTTAATTCTAATACCACAGCCAAGTATATATGTGGGTAGCTTGCTCTCTGTTATATTTTCAGTGTGCAGCCTATAAAAATGTTTTCTATGCTGTTAAACAGAATTGCTAAAGCTGGAAGATCTGGTCAGAAAAGAGCATGCTGTGACTAAATCTCTGATTGCTTTTCATGGGAGTCTGCAGAAGGAGCCCTAAGCCTGACTGTCCTCACCAACCTGACTGCTTTCCAGCTGTATATGCTCTGTGCTCTTTTGTAAAATTGTATAGTGACTCCTTTCAACTCACAGCATAGAGTGATTTGATACATGCTATAGATAGTAAGGAGGGAATTTAGAAAGGATGAAGTTACCTTGCTTGTCATCCTGGCATATTCTCCAGAGTCAATGTAGTCAATATTCTCCATAGCCAACTATGGTAAATTCAGGGATGTTGTAGACTTGATGATGTTGATGAGCTAAAATAGAGCTATTGTTTTTTCTAATAATTGTTCATCAGTGATTATAAATAACAAACATTGCATACTGAGACAATACGATAATTTAAGAGGACTCCAGCTAATGTAACTCCAACATAAAAACTGCATAAAAATAAGATTCAATGAAAACTAGACTTCATTACAGTATTTCTAGAATAGGTTTTCTATGTTTTCCAGATACGTTTTAGTTCAAAAATTTATCTTAGTTGTCAACAGTACAAATAATGCATAATTGCACTAAAATGTACTTAGGAAGCAGATACTGAAAAAGATTGCTTATATAAATATCATATAAATGCAAATATGAATAATAATTTATTTTAAAAAACCTTAATTAAACAAACAGTATAATTCAAAATAACTGGATTCTGTTTCTAAAAAGATCATTTATGGATGTATACAATCATTGTTAACATTGTCTTTGCTTGATAAAATGGCTTTATTTAAAATAAAACTGAAGTAAGCCAGGGACGTAGGATCTCAAACTCTCAGGTACAAGTGGACAAGCAGAGGGAGAATTTTCCTCACTTTACTAATCTGAATTATTCATTCCTAGCTCTAGATTTCCTTTTCATTTAAATTCAAAATTTTCTTCGCGTAGTTCATTTTGGTGTCTCATTTTTGATGACCTATTGATCTCTGGTGGAAGAAGTCCCTTTTTGTCTGTCAGCTTTTTTCATCCATTTGATCAGAGTAATTGTCAGCCTCACCAAGGTCAAGGGCCTGCTGCTAGATAAAATCAGCATTTATATAGAATCCTTGGAAGGTCAACCATCTTCATCTCTCAGCAAAGGGGAAATAAGTGGCAGAATTTATTTATAGTCCTTTTCTTTTTCTTTTGTTAAACACTAAATGGGCCAGATTCTTAAAAGAATTTAGTAATGAAAAAGTAGAGCAGATGTCAAACACATGGCATTCTAAGAGTTTGCACATCTGCTATGCTGTTTCAGATACCACAAAGACAGGAACTGCTCATAGAAAAGGATTAGACCTTAGAGCCATTTGTGTTCAGTACTGAGGTTTTGGTGGGTTTGACAGATTTTAGTATCTGAAATCCTCTTTGGTATATAAGGCATAATTAGGTAATCTGGACCTGGAAATGAATTTTTTCTTTGGATTTAGCCTAGCATTAGCACAGTATTTTTAAGGTTCTTTAGTGAAAAGTGCTCTATAATAATAAATTGCCTTATTTTAGCTCAGAAACATCTCTGGCTTATCTAGTGCATCTGTTCACCTTTGCTGCACAGACTCAAGAAAAATTTAAATACCTCTGCACCAACCTTGCTACAGGCCTATCTAGTCTTAGCCTTCAGTGTCTTCAGTATCCTTGTATTAACAGAGACAGAAATAAAACTGAAAAAGTTGTGTTAGGCTGGCAGCAAAGTGCTGACTGATGTGTTCTTGGGAAGGTTCCTCAAACTCTGAGCAAATGGCTGGTTGGGCAGACATTTAATTTTCTTGGCATACTTTGATCTGCAGCATTGAACTTCTCCAGTGTATTTAGGGAACAATATATCATATTCCCTCTAAAGTAGGGTATACATTGCAGAAGGAGAAGATAGTTTTTATCTCAGTGAATTGTTGTTACTACATTATACAGAGACCCACCGATGAAATTTGTATCTGTTTGTGTTACAGGTAGTTCTTCAATACTTTTCCGGAGAGACAGCAGAATAAACAGAGACAGAGCATATAATTAAATACTGTTTGTTAAGTTCTGAACACAAAACTCAGGTTTTGACAGTGGAGATTGAATATTTAAGAGGGTAAATACAGTATCAATTTTTTATTTCCACTTAATGCTGTCTCATTAGTTTCACATGTATACCCATGTGTTTGCAGACAGGTGGAGCCTTTGATTTATCTTTTTATTAAAGTCCTGCAGTGAAAGCTAACACAGTATCAAGTAGTTAGATTAATCCTAAATCTTTTTTGATCTGTCTTTTTTTTCTCCACAATAGATCTCCCCCTCTTGAGGATGATAATTGTTGGGGTTGCCCAGCCCTCGGATGGGCAGGGATCTCCAAGTGCCCATCAGGTGGCAGCCATCCAATGGCTGTAGTTCCCCGCCTCGGACAGCCCAGAAGGCAGATCGGAGGATGGCACTGACGTGTAAGGCTCCACCCTCGATACCGCCCCATTCTCCACCCTTTGTTCTGGAAAGTTCCCAGTTACTCGATCTCCCATTGGTATGTATCCTTGGTTCCCGCCCCTAAGTTACCCCCATTTGTTGTTGTACCCTTCAATACACCTACGCTCTGGTTTGTCATTGGTTGTACCCTTATTCTCTGCCCTTAACCCTAGTCTTTAAAGGACCCTGTTCCCCTCAGATTTTTGGCACTTGTCCCTGGACCTTCTGGAGATAATAAGCTCTTGGAAACACACAAGTGCTCTCTCTCTCCTCCTTCGCCTCGGCCTGCGCATTGCTCCGCCTCTCACTTGAGGATCGGTTCCTTGTAGCAGAGCCAGCTACACGGAACTGCAGCCAGGGATTTCTGCAGGCAGGACGCTGTGCCTCTGTAGGAGACCCGAAGCAGCGTCAGATAATCTGCCTTCTTTTCCCTCTTAATAGTGTCTTTGCCTATATTAAGACAAATATTGCTAAATTTTGACTGTTTAAGCATTCGTAAATGTGAGATTATGTAAAAGTCTTGGACAGTCCGTGTGTAACAATGCATAGAAGTGCATATAATTTACATCAGTGGAACTACCCTTTAGACAATAAGTCACATTCATGATACTCTGTATCACTCAAGATAGCCCATATTTACAGTAGATTTTATCAGTCATGTCTTAAATAAGACACTCAAACATTAACTGTCATTTGTTAAAGAGTTATCAGCAAGGGTCCTTTATTGCACTATAAAATATTTACTGGTTAAGCTAATGCAGTCTTCTCAAGGTTTCACATTAGACCATTGCTGACATTAAAAAACAAATTTGGACACTAATTTTGTATATAATGTATAGTTGTACAGCTACAATTATGAAGAAGGAGTTGAGCTTATACTAGCTGGCAAGGGAAATATTTCAGTCACTACAGATTCTGGAGCAGCAAAAGTGGCAGATGTAATGCAAAATATCAAACAGAAAATGATTTTGAAGTATCCATTGGTGACTTCTCAGATGTTGTTATTTATTTATTTCTGAGCATCTCTGCCCAATAAATATCATTTACTAACTCTCTTGTTTTCACTTCTCCCTAATGATAACTGCCTGCTGTTGTTAATTAATCCAGATAACAACACTCCTGGATATGATGCCACATCTCTGGACACTGAAGTGTGTCCAACAGGTCATTAAAATCCCATTAAATCTTTATTCACCAGTCCCAAATTAAAAATAAACACTGATGGTACATTGGAGACAATACTGATTTCACTGACCTTGCAATGCACCTTCTAAAAACTGTAGCAGAAAGAACTTTCATGTCACAAACTGAGATGATATTTTATTTATTTCTGTTCCAGGGTAAATAGGAGTTCTCTTTTAGTTATTGGATCTCGAGAGTCCAGTTTGTAATCTGCTGTCGAACAAGAGTATAACATACTCTCATACAGCATAGGGGACATCTCTTTTCCTGTGGAATTTTTTACATACTCCTTTGTACCAGTCCGGAAAACCAGTCTGTCCTTACTGATCGGATTTCAATCTTCATAATCACAGTTTACCTACATATATCTCAGTCTAAAATCAGCTCATTTATTTTTTTTCCATTACCTGTTATCACAATGCTTTCTGCTCTTTCCCCAACGTTTAATTTTTAAAATTTTTTCTCTTATTTCACCCTTGCTTCAACAGCTGCTTCGAAGATACACCTGGTTTCTCTTGGTTTATTCTTATAGATAAAGTTGTCCTTTAAATAGGACCAACCTCTGTCTTTTTTCCTGTCTTTCCCTGTTCCACTCTCTCCAGTGTGTTCCACTCTTTAATGATTTTTGGAATCATGTCACCATCTAACCATCTAACCTAATATTTGATCTTTAGCATTTCTCATCTCATAGAAGCTGTAAAGAATGGAGTGTTGTTTTATCTCAGGAGTTTGTTAAGGGAACATCCCGTTGCTGGGAAACCTTTAACTAAGTGCAACTGCACATTCCTAATTAGCAGGTGTCATGTAGAGCTGTTTTTAAATGTGCTCACAAATTTTGAGTGAAGCAACTTGGATTGTAAATCAGAGACCATTTATTTGTGCTGTGAAACTTGTCAGAGATTTTGTTTCAGTGAGAGAAAAAGTACTGAATAGTAAAGAATTATTCACAAGGATGATTATGTTTAAACATGTAATGCAATCATAATCTTCCAGGGACATAAAGGAATTTCCAGAGAGAAATATTTGAAGTAATGATTATAAAACATACTAACTTGCTTTTTAGATTTCTTTGTTAGATACATGTGTGAGTAAAAGTAAGCTATTAGCTAAAAAATATTTAATCTCCATTTTTTTTCCACTGTATAATTCACTTCACGTATAGTGAATTGTGGTTTGCCTTTTAGTTCATATTAGCTCAAGGTGTCAAGCTATTGATTGTTCAAAGCTACAGTCTTTAATTGATGTTGTATTTTTATTTGGATGACAGGTACTTCAGATGCAGATGTGAAAATAAAATAGGAGGAGGGAGGGGATATTGGTCAGATTTTACTGGATGATTTTTTCATTTTGTGGGTGGAATAACAGCACTGCCCTGACCATGACTTGATGCAGCACTGTAATCAAGATACACCTCTGTCATGAAATTCCTCTCTTTCTTCCTCCTTGCTATAAAATGTATGACTATACAATCTCTTTCAGTTCACCAAATAAGGACATTTAGCCAAAGCTCTTCTCCTTCTTTCATTTAATGGACTTGTTTCAAGTGCGTGCACAGCTCTGGACTGAGACTTGGAAGGCTCTGGGACGGTAAAATTGGAAGATGGCAAGGAAACTGGAAGGAGAAAATGTTAATAAATAATTGTTTTGTTTTTGTATGGGTAAGTAATCTGAATCCAAATGTAGGCTGGTAATTTCATATATTATGTATTTTGCAAGGATTGGGTTTTTTAAAGCAAAATAAAGGAAACTTTTAATATTACTGACAGGTGGAAAAGCAGTTCTAAAATTTTCAGCAGTGAATAAACTTGGTTCTAGGAAAGGAGATGAACTGTACAGATGTAACAGTACTACTCAGAAGTGTGTTCCTGGCTGCCTGCCTATGTTGTAGACACAGTATTTCTGTAGGTATCAGGCGAGTAAACAGAGCAACTTCATAAACAATTTCCAAGTAGGTAGGTTGCTATTGTATCAGTACCCTTGTTGGTTTAAGAAAGTGCACACATGTAAATCAATTCTAAAAACCTGACCTAGGGCTCGTACTTCTTTAGTTGCTGTAATATGATGTCACGTTTATAAAAGTTTATAATGACTGATGCTTTATGTATAACATACAGTGTTTGATGTCCCTTAAATGGCACAGGAGTCCGTGGAACAATATCTTACTTACCAGTGCTGAAAGTAAATGTTAATTAAAATTATTCAACCAAATACAAACCAGTATTTGAATGATGGAATAATCAGAATGCACTACATAAATATAATTATCATATAGTGTCATTAGTACAAAGATTTGTAAGCATTCACAAATGCTAATAAATTAGTCTAATTAACATTACTTGTAGATGACGTGTCATATTATACACATTTAATGAAGAAAAGAACTGAGCATATCATAAGTCTATCCTTGATTTTCTGAGTTTAAATTCCCATGGGTTTCTCTGTCTTCACATCTTCATGTGGGTGAAGTGCTAAAATCTCCAAGTACCCTCTAAACACTTTTTTTTTTTATTAAATACCCAAAAGAAAATACTTACGAGAAAATTTCACAACAAGTTATTCTGCTGTACATTCTGTATAATTCATACATCTTCTCAGAAACTGTTAGGCTATTTTAGAATGGCAGAAAATATCCTTTAATGTTTCACTGATCTCTAGCTGTGCAAATTACAGCAATATAAGGATATATGTGGACTCCCTCAGTACCTAATAAGGAAAATTAAATTTCAAAATGCCCAAAGTTCTTCTTTAGGAACATTCCTGTGTTTTCTGATGTGGGGAAAATTTATCATTCAATGAAAAATGTACACTGAAAAATTTTGCAATATTGAAATTGCCTGTTCAGATATCTAAACTACTAAATATTGTATGGATACGTAACAAATCACAATCATGGTAATTGGAAAAAAACAAAAAAAAAATCTCAAAACCTTCAATGCAAATAAAAAATAATCTGTAACACTTTATTTCTGATTTTCCTACTGTACTATTTTTTGCCAGTTGATGCATAAACAAAACTTGTAGATAAAACATTTCATACTCTGCTCTAAATATTAAAAGCATACTCCAATTTAATGTGGATTCTAATAGATTCACCTTTGAAGCCCCTATATTATTCAATGAACTACTGAACCTATATGAAATTTTGCATGGAATATAGCAAGATAGCAGAAAAAAAAGCTTGTATTTGACTAAAAATGCAGTATGGGGATGGGTAAAATTATACATTTAGAAATAACATATATACTCATCTTTAATATTTCACAGACTTTTGTTACGGGCTAGGGATTACTGTAAAATATTTTTATAAATACTGCTGATATGGTAAAAAAAATAATGTTTTTTTTTTTTACTTTTTGTTTCTATTACCTTGCTAGGTAGACAATGTTTACAGAAACAACATAAGTAGAAGTGAAAATTGAAGGAAAGGAATATTGAACTTCTAGCAATTTTGTCTGCTTCTATGTACTAATCAAAACTCTTCAGTGGTGAGAGATTTGCTGTCCAAGAATCACATGGAGATTAATTTCAAATAAGCACCTTGTGAAAAAAATTAGAAGCTGCCATTACACATTTAAGAATATCAAATTATTAGGAGCACAGTAAGAAAAAATCTCTAGTATAAATATGTTACTGTGAAATATGCAAATAGATCTTAAAAATATTTTTGTCCTCAGGATCATGCAATTTGGAGCAATACTTTTTGGCAGGGTGTGAGCTGTCATAGAAATTCGGTGAAGATTCGCAGATGCATAGAATAGCTTGTGTTGGAAGGGGCCTCTAAAGGCACTGTAGTCCAACCACCTGCAGTTGAGTGGCCCCATCCAGCCTGACTTTGGATCTTGCCGGGGTGGGGCATCTACCACCTCTCTGGGCAGCCTGTGCCAGTATTTTTTCATCCTCATTGTAAAATTTCTTCCGTATACATCTAATATAAATTGACTCTCTTTTAGTTTAAAACTATTGCCTCTTGTCTTACCGCAGCAGACTGAGAAAAATTTTATCACCATCTTTCTTATAAGCTCTTTTAAGTATCGAAAGAATGCAATAATGTCTCCCTGGAGCCTTCTCTTCTCCATGCTGAGCAAGCCCAACTTTCTTGGCCTGTCTTCATAGGAAAGATCCTCCAGCCTTCTGATCATCTTTGGGGCTCTCCTCTGAACCTGCTTCAACATGTCTATTTCCTTCCTGTGATGGAGACCTCAGAGCTGGAGTCTTATCACAGAGGAATAGAAGGGCAGAAATCCCTCCCTCCCTGGCCACACTGCCTTTGATGCAGCCCAGGATACGGTTGGTGTTCTGGGCTGCGAGCACCCATTGCTCTCTCATAGCCAGCATTTCATCCAGCAGTCCACCCAGAACCTTGTCAGCAGGGCTGCTCTCAATCCCTTCCTCCTTCCTACTTTTTAAAAAATGGGTGCAATATTTTCCAGTGCGCTGACCATGACATGCAGAGGGGTGCACAATGCAGACCATCTGAGGGAGATGTCAGGCAGGAATGGGAGGAAGGGAAAAACAAACCTGTCATTGCGTGCAGCTGTTCTGGCTGAGGCAGTGGTGTTAGGAAGGGTATAGAAACATCTTGTCAAGGATAAGGCTGGGGAAGCATTGGAACTGGCAATTTGCCAAGGAAATACAGCATAGTATGGATGATGTTTGGACATGTGAGCTATGCTTTATCAGGAAAGAATGGCTGGGTTTGGAATTTTTTAAACTGTCAAGAAGAGCAGTGACATTTTTAAATGCTGCCATGTATAGGAAGCTGTGCAGAGTCCTGTTTCCTAAGGCTAGTGTAATCAGTCTCAAATTTCCTCATTTCCTTTTGATACAGTGGGTGTCCCTTGCAGTGAAAATTTGTTGGGCCACCTCTTGAGGAGTGGCCAAGGATAACCAGTCACTTGCAACATCACCTCGTCCCTGTCTTTGATACCATCTTCCTGAAATGGCTTCTTCGTCAATACTCCTTAGTATCATCTTGTCCCTGACATGCCTCAGCCATGAGTCTGGAGCTCTTTCTGTGAACTAGTACTCCAGTTTGGCTCAGAATAATTGGAAGCCTCCAAACCTCTTGTTTGTATAGCACAGCAATAAAGGAACATTCTGGGATGTGAAATACAGATGGGCCACGTGTGCAGAGCTTGAGCTGTGAGTTTTCCTGTAATGGGTGTTTGAAACGTGTGGGCTAAGGAAATTTCTTTAGCATTTTGCTTGCTTGTGGGTATGTTAAGTAACTAATATTCCAGGAATTTAATGGGTTGAAATGAAATTGAAATGACTGTAAATTTTCTGTCATGGATTT
>VZTH01010747.1:0-31448 GCA_013397815.1 Aleadryas rufinucha
AGGGACCTGTTGGAGACAGTCCAAAGGTCAATGAAGGTGATCAGAGGGCTGGAGCACCTCTCCTGAAAAGACAAGCTGAGAGAATTGGGGTTGTTCATCCTGGAGAAGAGAAGACTCCGGCAAGACCGCCTTCCATCCTGTGTTGGGGTAGGTCATCCTGGAGAAGGCTTCAGGAAGNATCCTGGAGAAGTCTTCAGGAAGACCTCATTGCAGCCTGTCAGTACCTTAAGGGGACTTAAAAAAAGAAGGGAGAGGGACTTTTTATATGGGCGTGTACTGACAGGAAAATGAGCAATGGTTTTAAACTGATAGGGCAGTTTTAGCTTGGAGGTTAGAAAGAAATTCTTTACTCAGAGGGTAGTTAAGCACAGGAGCACAGTGTCTGCCCACTTCTTCCCCTCATGAGGAAGATGTAGACTGCAAGGGGGTCTCCCCTCAGTCTCGCCTTCTCCAGGCTGAACTGACCAAGTGACCTCAGCCACTCCTCATATGTTTTCCTCTCAAGGCCCTTCATCATCTACACTGCTCTCCTTTTGATGCTCTTTAACAGTTTAATGTCTTTCTCATATTGCAGTGCCCAAAACTGCCCCCAGCACTTGAGGTGAGGCCACCCCAGTGCAGAGCAGAGTGGGACAATCCCCTCCCTTGCCTGGCTGGTGATGCTGTGCCTGATGCACCCCAGGACAGGGTTGGCCCTCCTGGCTGCCAGGGCACTGCTGACTCATGTTCAACTTGCCAGGACCCCCAGCTCCCTTTCCATGGCACTGCTTTCCAACATCTCATTCCCCAGTCTGTCCATACATCCAGGGTTGCCCCATCCCAGGTGCAGAATCTGGCACTTGTCTTTGTTACATTTCATACTGTTGGTTACTGCCAATCTCTAATTTGCTGATGTCTCACTGCAGGGACTTTCTGTCTTTGAGGATGTCCACAGCTCCTCCCAGTGTAGTAGCATTAATTATCAACATTATTCTTTTACTGAGTCCCTAACAGCACTGTACCAGCTACTGAGAAGCAATTAACTCTATCCCAGCCAAAACCAGGACACTGACATTCAATATTCAAATTATTTTCTTCTCCTTATCACACTTTGAAATACATCACTTGATTCAAATTACTTTGCAGCAGGCCACAGTACTTAATTTGTAATGCCCTGAATACTTTTTTTATGCACCATTGTATTACGACTCCATAGTTACCACATACTAACTTCTCCACAGATTTGGTCACCACACCGAGGCCTTTCAGTTAATCTTAACAGTACATATCCTGCCTAGCAAACAATATTAACCATGCCTATTGAGCTAGGCAAAAGGAGAAAATTAGCTCATGTGAAATACTGATCCAATGAGATTAGTATTGTTTTTTGACAAGAATTACACAGCAGATGCTGTCTTTTGCTAGCATGCAACTTGGCCACAGTTCAGCTGGTCATGTCTATGGTTCCCCATATGCTGTATTGTATTTTATGTTTCTGTTAAAGAGAGAAGCTGACTAATATAGAGACTTGACCTGCACGCCAGCAGATCTGCCCCCTCCAATGGCTCTATCACCCCTCTGCAACAAAGGGAGGTGCCACTGACACAAGAGGGAGGAATCAAGTTGATTCTGAGAAAATGGACTTCCGAAAATTGCCCTAAAGACGTGAGTTGAATTTTAGCCAGGCATTTTCACAGCCTGCAGGTACAACTTTTACTCATGTACTACTAATCAACACTAAAAGGCTAGTTTAGATTGGATATTAGAAAAAAATCATCATGAAACAGGCTGCCCAGGTATGTGGTTGAGAATACCAGCCTTTGAGGTATTTTAAAAGACATGATGACAAGCAGCTTAGGGACATGATTTAGTGGTGGACTTGGCAGTGTCAGTTTTCTGGTTGGACTCAATATTCTGAGAGGCCTTTTTCAACTTAAATGATTCCATATTTAAATGCAGAAAATGCCACTAATGTAGTTCTCTCATATTGTAAGTATGATAACATTCTTAATTGTACAAAACACTTATTATCCGACAAGGGAACAGAGAACTTCAACTCAACAGTCCAGCTATTAAAAAAAAAATTATGACACTTTAAAAAGATCCTGAATTAATTGACAGAAGTTAAAGAGGAAAGCAATAAAAAATTGCAGCCTACCATATGTGTCGGGATTTTCGGGGGACCGGGATGACATAGAGATGTCATGGAGATGGTTTATTGCTGAATCAGTCTCATTTTATTGAAGGGTGAGACAGGAGAGATGCTGTGAACTACATCTCTCATATCAAAGGCAGCAGCAGTTACAGTAGCAATAGCTAAAGCAGCAGCAGCAGCGGCAGCTGCAGCAAGCGTAAATGCCAATGCCAAAGTAGCCTAGCCCCGCCGACAAGCCAGCCAGCCCCATCTTATCTGCTACAAGGCCCTATATACTTTCTTAAGCCAATAAGCAAATGCCACAAAGCTCACGACCACATTTGTACCAATCATCATTGTACATGGTCTACCACAATGTGTATTTTCTTATCCAATCATCGTATTGCTATTAAGGCCTATTATGCAGGCTTATATTACTACATCTTAACTTTCTAAAAAACTCTATTATAAAGTTTATTGCTAAACTCAAAATTGTTTACTCTTTTACTTATCACTATTCTTATACTTAAAACATATTCTTACTTACTAAAAATACATTTCTACCTTTATAAAGCATACTTCTTTTCAAACTACAAAACTGCGTTATTGCTTTAAATTGCAAAAGCTCATTGTTCTAACTCAGGCAGCCTTCGCCAAGGTCTCACATTGAAACATGTATCCATTTCTATCTGTTCAAGCGCAATGCTGTTAATGTTTTGTCAGTGCCTGCAAGTTCTCTGTAACTTCATTTCCCACACATATGTTATGCTTCTTTAAAGCTTTGGAAGTAGGTACTTTTCTTTTCAAATCCAGTTTCTGACCACACCATCACATTCTACATTCTCCTTCATTTCTTAGTTTTCTTGCTCTAGCTCAGTCATCATTCTCTTTCCTTCTTTCAATTTTCTCCAAGTAAGATTTGTCAGTAAGAATCATTACAAATTACTAAAATGAGACATTACAAAACAAGCACAAAATATATAGGAGTAAAGAAAGCAAAAGTGAAGGTGACTGGCAGTAAGAGTAGACTGCTCTTTTGTTTTTTTTACTATAATGCCATAATATGTTGGAAAATGACAGCAGTATCTGCCTAGCAGTGCAAACACAAAAGTAAACCTGCTACATGAACAAAATCCCACATTTATTTTGAGATTTTTTGCAAATTAATTCTTCAGTGTTTTGAATGCAGTGGCCGCTGTTGAACAATTCTATGTGCTTACTGGTTGCTACTGCTCATGGGTTTCCAACATGTTAAACCAGGCATAAAATTATTTTAAATGGCAGATTCTGGTCCATAGCCAGCTTGTACTCTGTCAAGTCTCCACCAGTGGCCCAGATACGCAATGCCTCTTATATTCTGGCAGGAATTCTTCCCCTGCTCTCCCAGGGCTTTGGGAAGTAGCTGCAACATGCTGCTTCAGTTCCCAATTGCTTAGAAAACATGCAGTGCCTTTTGGCATTGCAGAGCTGGAATCAGCACAGAGCAACTACTCCCTGATGCTTGTCTTTGTGGACAGCGAATTAATCAAGGTCTACTTTCAGTAGACTCAAATTAATTACGTAGTTCTCTGTTAACTGATATTCACAGAGTAAATATCTCAATGGCCAAGTCAGTGTGATACATAAAATAATTACAGGTCATCATTAGGATACAACATTTTCACCCAAAGCCTGTGAATGGAGCTTGTTTGAGAAGTTGGTCCTTGCAAGCCACTCCAGTGCTGCATCCAGCTCTCAAGAAAGAAACCTTTATAATCTCTCTACAAATCACCTTTTACGAGAACTTACATCAAAATACATAATTTGTCTTCAGTGTGTTAGGGAAGTACATCTCAGCTTCAAAATGAGTTTGTATGCAGGGAGAAGAAGAGATGGGAACGAAGAGCAAGAGATCAACAGGTTAAAAAAGGTCAACTAGTTATAGATTGTACAATACTGGCTTCAAGTTGATAAGTCACAATAATGTGCTGAATGAGGCAGCAGCAACGGAAAAGACCTATTCGCAATTGCAAATCCAGAACCAGTCCAGGCTCTGAAACTGAGCCATACAAGTCATTAACTTCCTCCACTGAAGCAGGTATTATGTCACCTGTGCAACTTCATATGGTTGGTGATTTCCCAGATCCCTGATTTTTTGAGGTCTCTTGGCAGGCCCTCTCTGCCTTCAAGGGAGTCAACAGCTCCTCCCAGCTTTGTATCATCTGTGAACTTGCTCAGTGTCTTGGGGAGACCATGCCATGTGTATCCCCTACCATCGCTCTATGCCCAAACATGAGTCCTGTGCTTTGAAACTGAGCCTGGGAGAGCAGAGAGAAGCGGCCGGGCGAACTTTTCAAAACAGTCTGTGCTTCAAGGTCGCTCTGCTCTGCGTTCAGCTGTGAGGGGAGAAGTGTGGAGGAAGCACCCTGCCTGCTTTTTTCCACCCAGCTTTTTGGCTCTTTTTTCCTCGGAGAGAGACGGAGAGAAAATTTGGCTTTGTTTTCTTCTCCTCTGGACTTGCTCAGATCACCGGAGCATCTGGACTCCACCGGGGGATCCTCCCCCGGCCTGGAGTGGGGCACCCACGTTGACCCAGCTCCAAGGAAGAGGAGAGAGACCACCCCCCTGCAGTGAGGACTCTCAAATTCTCCAGGTTTCCTCTCCACAGTGGGAGAGATTTTGGTTCTTTGGTATCGTTGTTGTTTTCCTGTGTGTGTGTGTTTAATAAATAGTTCTTTTTCTGTCTTTCACATTCCTCCGGGGAATAGTTTTCTTTTCCCGAACCTGGTGGGGGAGGGGCGGCAGTGCCCTGCTTTGCTTTGAGGAGACGTCCTTTTGGACATCTTTCCTTGAGATTGGCCCAAACCGGGACACTCAGTATCCCTTCCAGTCCTGTGTCCAAGTCATTTGTGAAGATGTTGAAGAGCAGAGGGCTGAGGATGGGGCCCCGTGGAGCCCCACCAGTGACAGGTCCCCAGTCTGATGTCACCCCATTCACTATAACCCTTTGTGCCTGACCTGTGAGCCACCACATGATGGGTGAGCTGGACATTTTGTCCAGAAGGATCCAGTGAGAGACAGCAATGAACGCTTTACTGCAACCCAAAAAGATCACATCAACTGGCTTCTCTTGATCAGCTAAGTGCGTTACCTTGTCACAAAAGAAAATTAGGTTTGACAGAAAATTAGGCTTTGCTTCCAAAGCCGTGCTGGCTGTGACCAGTGACTGTGTTACCCTTTAGTATTTTTCGGTAATTCCCAGAATAATATTCTCCATAATTTTACCAGTCACTGAAGTGAGACTGACACTCCTGTAGCTTTTGGAGTCCTTCTTCTCACCCTTTTTGAAAGTCAGGACATCTGACATATGTCAGTCAGCTAGGAACTCTTCAGATTCCCAAGATCACTCAAAAATCATTGAGAAAGACCTTGCAATGACACCAGGCAGTATTGAGTATTTGAGTATTCTCAGATGAATCCCATCAAGCCCCATAGATTTGTAGAGATGCAGCTGGAGCAGCAGATCCCACACAACTTCAGGGTCAGCTGGGGGTTTATGATTGTCACACCCACAGTCCTCCATCTCAGCACACTGTGACTCCCAAAGCCCATCATCAGTGTTGAAGACAGAGGCAAAGAAAGCATTTAACAACTCTGGCTTGTCTGTGTCCCCGCTCATGAGGTGACCACCCTCATTCTACAACAGGCCAATGTAATTTCTGCATTGTCTTTTGTTATTAATGTATTTTTTAAAAGTTTTTTTTTTGTCCCCACAGTTTTGGCCAGCTTCAGCTTCAGTTGAGCTTTGGCCACACAAATTTTCTCCCTACAGTGACAAGCAGTATCTCTGTACACCTTCCATGTCACCTGCTTCCACTGGGTTTACACCTTCCTTTTTTGCCTTATCACCAAAAGAAGATCCCTGTTCAGCCAAGCCAGCCTTCTGCTTTGCCTGCTTGACTGGTGACATTTGGGAACTGCTGCTCCTGTGCCCCTCGGAGGAGGTGCTTAAGAAGTGACCAGCACTGATAGACCCCAGCACCTTCAAAAGCATTTCCCACAGGACCTCAATAATTAGTTCCCTGAGAAGCCTGAAGTCTGCTCTCCCCATGCCCAGGGCTGAAGTTTTGCTGTCACATTTCCTCCTGACAACAGAGGTTATAAACTTGATTGCTTCATGGTCACTGTGGCCAAGACAGCACAAATGATTACTTCACAAGAGACCTTCTCTCTTAGTGAGCAACAAAAAAAAAAATCAAACCCTGAACAGGCACAAACCAAGGAATCCCAGGAAGGATTCTGTTAGATTTGATTCTCTATCCACAGACTGACTATAGTGGAAAATACAGACCTTGCAATATTACAGATGAATGTGAATATTTTGCCTTTTGTGAAGATATATCAGCATGCAATTAAAAAAAAAAGAGGCCAACAATTTAAAGTATGAAAAAATTTGAAGAAAATGCCTCTGGATAACTACAAATTAGGAGTAAATTAGAGAACTGAGATTAATATAACAAGACTGCTAGCCAAGAATTATCCATAAAGCAAAGAGGTAAAGGCCCAACTCAGATTTGCTGAATTTCACCAGTACCATGTTAAGCAAGTTTCAAGCATTCAGTATGGCTTAAACCAATGGGTCTGTCCTATTCCTGAAGACTCTTTGTACCCTAACTATATTCCCAGACATAGTACAGATACTACAGTGGAAAAACTTCCAAGATACTGTTCAACTGAAATAAGGATAATATGAATCTCACACTGAAAAATAAATGTTCCATGGATATATTTTTTGGCAGAATTTGCTTACTACTCTACAAAAAAATGTAAGCAGATCTAAATATTCAAGCTACAACTATACCTTGAGGCCTCCTACAGTGACTAGAATGGAAATACATCAAATTTGTATGTTACAACTGGACTGCAGCCAGCTTGAGATGTTAGAAATGGCATAGATAGGACTAAAACTGTTTTGCAAAGCATTTTGTAGTCCCAAAGAAAGAATACCCACCCAGTGAAGCTGATAAGGAAACACATAAAGAGGATTAAGTCAGAGAAAGCCCAAATGTTTCTATACAAATATAATCTTGTCCTTGTTGTATCAGCAACAAAGAAAGTCTTTGGGGTCCCAGCTGCCCACCTCATGGACCTACACCCAGAATGATTCAGGAGTCCTCCAGCCACACACAGATTTTGCTCCATAGACACCTCTGTGCCTAATACAGGTGGTATGGCAAATTATCCCTCTCCTTTGTAGCCCCTCAGCACTATTCCTAATGAACTCCATCCTTATCCAAGCTATCGATGAAGCACTCTCCTCTGTCTCAAGGCAAGGAAGCAGCCACAGCAGAGTCCACCAGGGTGTGGTCAGTAGTCCTGGTGGTACGGCCACAGACCACCACTGTCACCCCTCCACAGATCATGAGGCACAAAGGGATGTGTGAAGTACGTATAGCAATGCTATGGTTCCTGTTCTTAACACCACATTGCTAAAAACTTCTGCGAGAACAAAACCTGGGTCCTGCCTTCATCCCAAAGAAACAAGACATCCTTATAAAGAGTGGGTGCGCAGGTGTGTATGATGGAAATGAAAATACACTCTGCCCAATGACATCACAGATAGGTAGAATCAATTCAAGACCAGAGATGTTAAATGACTGAAACTTTAATCATACATCAAAAGATAATGGGCCAGAAAGGTTTCTCTTTTGAACTATTAGCTGGTTCAGGAGACAAATGATTGAGCTGAAAATTTCAGATAATGATAGCAGCTTCCAGCCTGCAAGGATTTTCAGAATAATTTTAATCCACTGCCCCTAAATTTAAAAAAACTAAAAGCATGGCCTAAAAAAAAAAAAGGGCACCTTAAAAATAAAAAGAGATAAATACATTAAAACACGTCCCTTCTGCGTATGGCTGAGACATACAGTGCAGAACTTCATACACATAGGATGTGAGTAATACTAGCAGTGGGTAACACTGCTTGAGGAAGGATATCTTTGCTAAATTATGTTGAGTTCCATTAAAAATTAAAAATTCTCCAAGAGTGATGCATATACACTTTCTGCTTTTCTCCCCTCAGACACATACAGTTTCTTTATAAAATAAAATTTTAAAATAAACAAATTCATTTGTTTAAAGTAAACAAAAAAATTTAAAATAAACAAATAAATACATTGAAGTGCACAAATAAATGTTTTTACAACCAAGTAATAAAATGTACTGATTCTTATTTACCTAGAAACCTTTGCTGATACAAGGCCATCTTCTGTGATCAGTAATTCAACCTTTAGTATTACTATATAGAATTCAGTGAAGCACTGCGCAGGAATAAGAAAAACCTTCATAAAAATCCTTTCTATAAATTATGTTCCATGAGAGATTTCAATCTCCAAAATTTCTCTCTCTTTAATTGAAATAAGTGTGTTTAGAGACTCTCGCTTAAATACACTTTACTAGCTGTTTCATACAGGCTAAATTAGGTTTATGAAAATGGAAGAAGCTAAATACTTGCTCTTAAATTACTTACAAAAATCATATTCTTAATGGGCTTGATTATTTTTAGTTCATAAGCAGAGTAAGACTTGTATCTTCAAAAACACTGATGTCCTACTCTTAGAAAATTATTTATTATTAAAATGAATTTCCAATCTAACACTGTATCTCTCCTGCAAAGTCCTTTCAAACATCACTTTGCTATGATAAAAAGAAAATAATACAAAAATAGGACTGACATACTTTTTTACCTTTCTTTAAAGAAAATTACCTACACTGAAAGATCTATTTCAGTAAATGTGAATACTTGGGACCTTTATATTTGTGTCCTCCTAAGCACAACAATTAATTAAGAAAAACACAGCCAACACAGCCTTGAAAATTCTCTTTAAATTGATAATTCACTCTATTTTACAGGCCAGTGACAGGAGTGCCCAGGAACATAAAGCAGCACAGCAGCACAGTCAGTACCCACGCCAGCGTTCTCAGCCCTGACCTACCCTGCCCCGTGCAATCCGTGACAAGCAGACATTTGCATTTAAAGGCACAATTTAGCCTACAAGATGAACTGCAAAGGTGGAAATGTTTACAAAAATCCCTCATCAGGCATAATTTACAGTAGCAAGGAATGATCTTCAGTTCCAAACTAGTCAGGACTTTTGCCTGCTAATTTTTGTCAGTAAAACCTGAAGCCAAACTGGCACTTCAGCCCTTACACACTTTGAAAACCAGTGCGCAAGTACACTGGATTTAAAACAGCAACCAGGAAACTACTGACACACAAAATAAAACATTCCATTTTAATACTTGCATTTTTTTCCTTTAGATTAGTTGTCTGTAGTTGATTATCTTTGAAAATGTTAGCCAACTTAACCATGTCATTATATTGAATATACACATCGAATTATTTAAGTAATTAAATATCACCAAGCCTGAGTTCAATACTTCTATTTGGAAGGCTTCCTAAAGCTAGACGTCATTTCCATTTGTGTTCTGTTTTAATGGGATGGGCACTAGAATTCAACCAAAAAGTAAACAAAACAAATGTCTGCTAATTAAAATTAAACTATGGCTTGGAAGGGAGTTGGAAGTGTGGGTTGTCTACAGTACTATTTTCACGTACGTCCCTGTGCTTATATCTTTTTCTTATAATTTCATTCACGGGGTCAAAAGGGAAAAAAGCCTTCTTTCTTCAGGTTCTGAAGTTCGTACAAGACATCGAGGTGAACAACCTGTGTAAATATTCAAGGAGAAGCTATTGCTGTAAATATTGGATATAGAAATATTATTAAAAAGTAGACATCTTTTCTAAGGTTTGCTATTTTGGAAAGGGTTGCGGTTTTGGTTTTTTTTAATTTGGTACTATTAAACAGTTCAAATTTCCAATTCCACTAGGTATTTAACTATTTAATCCTTGATATTGTGCAGGGAAAATGAAGCAAAACATCTATAAAATCTATCGACAGCACTCTGTTATGACAACAGGATGGTCTGTAACTTTCCCTTTTGCCTTGATTGCAAGAATAGCAGACTGGACTAACATTATCACAGGAAACTCCAATTCATTATCTGTTTGCATCAGGCATAAAATCAGCTTTATTATAGTACATAAAGCAAACAACCTTAGCATTCTAAGTGCTTGAATAAGACTGTCCTTGTGAGAACTACATAGCCTTACACAAATTGTCTATTTGGCCTGCCAGCAGTTCAGAATTGTTGCATAAAATTAACTTTCAGCGCTCACGTGATGCTCATGTGATTCAGGTAGTGAATCCTCAGTCTCTGAAGAAACATTACTAAAGATAATAGGTGTAACATTTAAATTAGCTATTGTTCTCACTGGAAGTCCAAGACTGACAGTAAGTCTGTACCAGCAGAGCTGGACACAACATTCCAAACCTCTGTTAACTTCAACAGAGCAAGCTGAGAAACCACTTACAGTATGCTTAAAAACATGAAGATCACCACCAAAATTAAGTCATGCCTCTGAGAAAATTACCCTCTTCAGTGTAAGCATAATAAAATTGTAAGAATGCACATGTATTTCAGAGCAATTGCTTTTATGTACTGTGCACGTGCAGTTCCAGATTCCGAGTATAATTCAGGAAATAAAAGTGACCCATGTATTACCCATGTACCTACCACACACCCTCCACCATGTTGCTTCCACTGACTGCATTGGAACCACTCAGTTGGTTTCACTCACCTTAATGCACACTGGAGCAGTTTTTCAAAAAGAGCAAACCATTTCTTCATACTAGAATGGCTAGATATAAAATTCTGTCTGTTTCTCACCCCGAGCTTTTGAAGTGGTTTGCACCTGAAAACTGATCCATTTCCTGCATGATGTTTTGCATTGAAGATTTGCTTCAAGGGGATGTTGCTAGCTGGTTAAATAAACAGAAGTTGTACACACCTTAATCTAAAATTTAAAAAATTGTGCAAGCTCTGTGTATTATTCACGGTATGGTTTTGCCTAAAGCTGATGCAAATCATAACCTTATTCCCACAGTAACACAGATTAGCTGTAAAGCACTACACATAACTTCTAACTTCCCTCCAAATCCACTCTGCTATGAGTTGGACAAGCATGGATCCATCCAATTAGTAACATGCTTACTTAACTGGCATCAGTGCATTTTAAGGTACCTAAATTATGTGCCTTCATATCCAAAGACATTGGTTTAATGCATTTTTTGCAGTTAATGAACATGTAATCTGTCATACAGCTTACTTGTAAGTGATGAAAAAAACATTTTAAGTACACTAAAATTTATATGCAATGAAAGGTATATGTATTTGAATATCCCTCTTCGACATCTCTGGTATCAGTAGTAAGCAGAGCACTATGTACAATTACATTCACTTCTGATTAGCCAGTGAAGTTAAGGAGGAGTCTGCTGCAAAATAAGAAAACCAATTCCATAAATCAGATGTACCGTATTGAACTTTACACATAATATCTCTGAGTAGTCAATGAATAATGAAGTAAGCATAAAAATGGTTTTCCTTTACATATTTGTTCAGGAATAGAAAACTGACATGATGAGTTGGCATTCTTCACCCCACAATCTTAAATCATACTAAACAATCCTTTAAAAGCTAACTGTGAAATGTTCATTTAAAAGTATTAAAGTTATTTAACTTCGTAATTTTCTAACAGACATTCCTTATATTGCTGTCTTTCAGCACTAAAATATAAGCTGATTGCCTCATGCTGAAAGCCTGTTATCTAGTCTAATTTTAACTATTCTAGTTTAGTAAACTAATCTAGTCTAATGCAACTTAAGCTAGTCAAATACCTTATACAAATTGATAGAAACACTTACTTCTTTTTTTTCCTAAATGGAGTTCTGTTTTCCGTAATACCTCCAAAACAGCAAACTACACTGAAAGTCAATAAGCAGCTCACCTGCACTTTCACCTTATACCATGTTCCCTAACACTTTGCTAAACCCCAGAGCTTTTCACATTAAAACTTTCACATAAGAGATGTCATCTATTTTTGATTGTTAAAAAGTGTAATTTTTTTTAAGAATTGAAAATCATACCTCTCAAGGTCAGAGTACATATGATTTGTTGTATAAAAGTATGGCAATTTTGTAGTAATTGAGGTGCTCAACAGAGTTGAGACTCGCCTTTCAAACTTGTAGATAACATTAGAGACAATCCCGAAGCACAGCAAATATAAATTTAGATGCTATCATCCAGAAGACTCTGACCCTGCCAGCACACAACAGGGCACTAGCAATCAATCAGAATTCTCCATGCCAAATTCAAAGCAAAGAAGTATTAAAATATCATTTATTAATTGCAAATAGGATTCCACTGCTAAGTGTCCAGAGATTTATTACCTTCTTGGAAGCACACCTAATACACAAGCAGCTTCACAGCCCATGAATCTTGGCTTGTCAAGGAAAGCTTTTAAAAACCTCTTACTTGTTCAGTTAATTTTGAAGTATGAAAAAGCTCATGCTCTCATAACACACATCTACTTTGTTTCCTTAAATCATCTTCTTACTACAAATAATCATTACTCATCCTAAGCAGACAGAAGTATAATAAAAGAAGACATTATTTTATTATTGTGATTATGCAACTACGTTATCCCAATATCATATCCTCTAGCCTGCCAAATGTCATTCTGCTCCACTGGTATCTTTCCAAAAAATGATATGAAGATCTTTTCCACAGTCTCCTGCTTCAGCATATTCCTTTGTGCGGTCAAAGTTCTGGGTTCTCATGGGGGACTTCACTCTAACATCTGTTGAAGAGCAACACAGCAAAGCACATACAATCCAAGAGGTGGTTGGAAAGCATTGATGACAGCTTTCTGCTACAGGTGATGGAAGGGCCAAGCAGAAAAGCTGTGCTGATGGACCTTACATTAACTAATAAGGAAGGTCTGGTGGCAGATGTGAAGGCTGGGGCAACCTTGGTAAGAGTGACCAAAAGATCATGGAATTCTGTATTTCCTGAGGAGGAAATGGGGCAATGAGAAAGATCACAGCCCTGGACTTCAGGAGAGTTAACTTCAACCTCTTCAGAGACCTTGTCTGAAGAATGTCATGTGAACATGCTTCACGTGAAGGAAGGGAAGAAGGATCCTAGTGAGCCAGTATTTCAAGATCACTTCATCCAGGCTCAAGACCAGTGCATGATGAGCAAGGAATTCCTGTCAAAACCCAGACATGGGCAGGAGATACACAGGAGGTGAAAGCAGGGAGAGGCCACCTGGGCTGAATATAGTGATGCTGTTAGAGTAGGCAAAAATGCAACAAGGAAGGCCAAGGCAAATTTGGAATTAATCTGGCCAAGGACATCCAGGATAACAAGAAGGGCTTTTTCCAATACCTCAAGAACAAAAGGAAAGTGTGAGTCTGTTTCCATGTGGAACAGGAACTATTGCAACAGAGGCTGCAGAGAAAGCAGAGATACTGAATGCCACCTTTGCTTCAGTCTTCACTGACAAGACCAGCCCTCAGGAATCCCTGACCCAGGAACAAAGTCTGGAGGAAGAAAGACTTTCCCTTGGTTGAGGAAGATTGGGTTAGCTTAGGTGAACATTGCATCCACAAGTCCATGGGCCCTGATGGAAGTGATGGGAGTCCCACGAGTGCTGAGAGAGCTGGCAGACACCATAGCTGGGCTACTCACAATCATCTTTGAAAAGTTGTGGTGGTCAGGAGAGGTGCCTGAGGACTGGAAGAAAGCAAACATCACCCTTGTCTTCAAAATGAGCAAGAAGGAGGATCCAGGGAACTACCATCCAGTCAGCCTCACCTCAGTCCCTGGAAAGGTTATAGAATGGCTCATCCTGGATGCCATCTCTGAGCACATGAAAGACAAGCTGATAAGGAGTAGTGAGCATGGATTCACCAAAAGGAAGTCATGCTTAACCTAACTGATTACCTTCTACGATGGGGCAGTTGGCTGGATGGATGAGGGGAGAGTGGCGGATGTTGTCTACCTGAAATTCATCAAGGTTCTAGGTACTACGGTATCCTAAAAGGTGAAATCAGGAATACTGTCTTGATGAGTGAATGGGGAGGTGCATTGAGAACTGGCTGAATGGCAGATCCCAGAGGGTCATAGTCAGTGGCATGGAGTCTGGTTGGAGGCCTGTCATATGTGGTGCCCCCAAGGTTCAGTACTGGGTCCAGAGATTTGGACAAAGGGACAGATGCCTCCTCAGCAGGTCATTGATGACACAGAGCTGGGAGCAGTGGCCAATATCCCAGAGTGCAACCATTCAGAAGGGCCTTGACAGGGTGGAGAGATGGGCAGAGAGGAACCTTCTGAAATTCAGTAAAGCATATACAGGGTCCTGAACTGGGGAGAAATAACATCAAGCACCAGCACAGGCTGGGGCTGATCTGCTGGAAAGCAGCTCTGAGGAGACGGCCCTGGGGGTCCTGGTGGACAACAAGCTGTCCATGAGCCAGCAGTGTGCCCTGGTGGCCAAGAAGGCCAATGGTGTCCTGGGGTGCATTAGGAAGAGCATTGCCAGCAGCTCAGGGGAGGTGATTCTGTCCTTCTACACAGCCCAGGTGAGGCACAACTGTAGTGCTGTGTCCAGTTCTGGGCTCCTCAGTACAAGGGAGACACATGGAGCCCCTGGAACAAGTCCAGCTGAGGGCCACAAACATGATTATCTACAGATAATCTTCACCTACCTGTTCCCAATTGTAACTCAGCGTATCAGGTGCCTATCAGGACCCTCTCATTTTAAGCTCCCTTGTCTCCTTCCTCATGCGTAAGAGAGGATAACGACCACTTATCCTTCTCAGCTCCCACAGTACATATCTTAAACTTCCAAAACAAGGAACTATGTTTCCTTCCAGGTTAGACCTTTTACAGAAAAAAAAAACTGAATGCAAGATACATTCCATTATGATGGTCCAATTCCCTCTTTTCTTGGCAAAGATGGCAATATGCAGACACCACTGCACCACACTGCCCAGTGTCATTTCTTCATCTACTGGTGCCCATCTAGGTAGCAGTTTCAATTTAAGGACTTGGGCACAGAACACTGGCTCAGAAAATAATTCAGTTGCATTTGATGATTCAATAATTATTGCCTGCCTTTGTGAACACTGTCCAGTAGAATATGTTAACATGTATCGGCAAAAAGGCTTCAGACTGCTACGTTTTCACTCCCATTTGTCATGAATAAAGAGCACATACAGATTCAAGTACAACTTCTCATCTCAATGGCAGTAAGCTGTCTTATTTAGTGGTTATTATTATTATTCTTACTTATTTATTAGTATATAAAATATACTATTCCACTGTGTCTGTGTCCTTAGACATGACGAGGAAGTGCATCTTACTTTGTGTTTGCATAGCAAAACGGGGTCCTTATCCATGCCTTAGGCTCTGTGGCACTACTGTGATAATGTGATAATGCAGTAAACACTGCTGTCACTGCCCATAGAAATGCACTCCACATGTTTCATTCTGTTTCAAGCTGTTATTTGCATGTTGGCTCTCAGCTGCTTGCATTCATTAGATATACTGAGACAGCCAAAGCGTCTGAGTGTTATTGTCTGGTGTGGCTTTTTTAAATTACAGAAATGAAATAACAAATATTCTCAATGAAAGTTGTTCAGATTTCCACAACATATATTTTTAATTTTAAAATGGCAAATCCTGCAAAAATAAAATGGTAATATGGTAGAGAAAAACAAATTTCTACCATGGAGGAAAATTATTATCAGCCCTTTTGCAAAAAAGCAGAAAAGGGTAGACTGAAATCTGTGACAAATCTAGCACTAAGGAACAATGGACCCTGAAAGAACATGATTCTGCTTTCATCCAATTTTAAGCCCTTGAGAGGCATACGGTGTGATTTCTGGAAATTCAGAATGCTTCCTGTGCTGTGCTCTCTATTTGTATTCCCAAATGGTTGTCTTGTAAACAATATCGAAAAATAGAGTGCTTCAGATGATCTGGTGCGCCTGAGGTCTGGCAGGAACACTGCTGTACACAAGGTCATAGCTTGTGAGAATGGCAAAGATATGGGAAAGCTTAATCCTTAACATTCCTCGGGGACACAATATCAACCCTGCACAGCAGAAAAGCAAATTTTTCAATTAAACCCGACCAGCTCTGGAGCAGTGACAATGTAGAAACAGCCTGAATGTCTACTTCTCTCCTGAGCATTTTGGAGGGACACAGTGACCTTGCGAACCTGGGGTGACAATTACAGCCATGCTGTGATCAATGGAAGCTCCATCTCCTCTCTCTGCAAAGAGGATCAGAAGGCAGACAATGAATATGAATGGTAACTCATTTCTCCACACTACTCATAGCAAAGCACATTCTCATTCATGAGCTCTGCAGAAGACAAGTTCCAGTGCAGAGCAAGACACTCTATCCCACACAGTCACCTGAGGAACTAAATGTTTCTTTCAAAATACAAATCTCAGAGAACATGTTTCCATGTGAATGTATCCACATGTGTAGAGGGGAGCGCATTAGTGCTTCTAGCTCAGATTTTTGAATTTTATAGTCATTCTTGCAGAACTCAGAAAGTGCTCCAAATTAAACACCCATTACAGCCTCTCTCCCAACAGCAGCTTTTATCTTTAAAATCTCCTTTTATCCTTAAAATCTACACCTCTCAGCATGCCCCATAGGAACATTATAAATAGACATTAGGGGATGAATAGTCACACTAAAACCACAAAATTCATGGGAAGTATCCCTTATTTCTCTAAGGGACGGGACCACATCAGTCAGCCCACTTCCCAGGCACAGCCCCGGCAATGACCCTGGGTTAGTGCAACCCCACTTCAAGTATTTTGCGATCTGACATTGTAAGTCCGTAAAACTGAACTCCAATACTGCCCAGTCTGGCAAAACATTCCTATTGGTCATGTTTAATTTTTCACCAACTACTACTGCTGTGTCCTAAATGCCAAATGCTTCATCAAATCTCCAAACCAAGAGCGCGACACATGGAAAGCAACAGGTAGCTTGTACCTCCACACACACTCATACTCTTTCGGGGATAGAGGCAGTCACTCAACATACAAGTTTACCATTATATCTTGCAACACTTTATTAATTGCCTCACTGTCTGAGAACTCTTTCTGAATTTGCTTAATCAAATTCTCACACCAGCTAAGCCATGGGATGTGCCCAGTGCACAAAATCAGAGTTGTAAATATTTTTCATTCACTTAACAGAAAGCATGCTCCATGCCATATCTGTAGCCGTAGCCCACATCCTTTTTGTAGCCTTCAACATTTGTGGTCTCCCTACATAATGAACAAAATTTGACTACCAGCATATGCTCTTTTATGTTTGGGCCACTAATAAGGTGAAGGATGTCATCAATATTACAGCAGATCTGACACCAGTTAAGGCAAATATGCATAGATGAAGGAGCAATCATTAAGGCTTTATAGACACACTTTCTTCCAGAGCATCTAAAATGCTCCCCACATGCCCTCAAGTGCTGGAGTTCGTTTTGATCTCTGATGTAGCTGAAAGATGTGCAAAAAGCAGGCACAAAATTAACCACAAAGTACTTGAGACAGCATTGTGTTTTGTTTATTCCAGTGAGTGCATAAAATATCTAGCATTCATGAATCAGAAGGATGTTTACTTTGAACAGAAATATACAATTATCTTGTTCATAAAGCAGAAACCCCTCTCTCAGCAAGACAATTCAACTCATGGTATCTCTCCAAAGAAATACTGCTACAGGAATCCCACTGCATCTTTGGGAGAACAGTACTTTCCCTTTTATTTCCCTCCTTTCTTAAGCATACATTTAGCTGATCTACTTCAGGAATGCATGGGCAAAGCTTCACAGCTCAAGATGAGAAAAACAATATCCTGTAGAAGCAGATTCAACTTTAATTACAAACCAGTATCAAATTTGTATGGACACAATAGGAAAACAGAATTCGTTAAACTGGCTTCCCCATGGATTCATAATCTTTCTTTATCATTCAGTATGCAAGATAAAACACTCAGAATCTTCCTCCAGCAAACGTTTTGGTTCTGCGTAAGCAGGAAATCCTCTGGAGACAGAGAAGACAGAGGGAGGATAGAAAATGCAATTTCTTCTGCGTCTCTCAGAGAAGTGCCAAATATTATGTAGGGCACAAACCAGCTCTGCAGGTTCAGCACAATCACAGCTCTTCTTGTCTTCTTCAAGTACTGCAAAGTCAGTGAATCAGGAATTTTAAGAAGAATTTACATGTCACTGTGCCTACCTGCTTGTTCTTTAAAAAAACAGAAACTAGGAGAGTGGTTAAAAAACCACTTTGATGCACTGAACAGAACAAAGTTCTTTTCTCAACACGTTACTTTTGTGACCAAATGTGAAAACGTAGAGTTTTGCTTCAAGGGAAAGAGGTTAATAAAAGATATACTAGTAATACTGAGACAGGCAGCAAGGGAACCACAGAGCTCTCTCTAAGGCAGGAGAGGAGTGAGGACATCACCAGCAAAACCAATTAACTCCTTGGGAATCAAGAATAATACATTACTTCTTGGGCCACACCTGCCAACATCTGGTAGAATTTTAATCCTTCTTGGAGTACCGGCAAAGTACAGCTTGGCTAAGCAGAAGGAGGTTATCAAAATCATTATTAGAAATCAGTGCCCTCAAAATTACCAAAAGCTCCTTCTGCGAAGGGTGGGGAGAAGAAAGAAGGCAAAGGCAACTAAATCCACATCTGCATCTTCATTGTAATCTTCCAAACAGTAAAAGACAAAGCTTTTAAAAGCAGGTTAATGGAAAGATGTCAAATGCAATGTAAGTTCTTCCATCCTTAGAATGCAGACTACTTATGGAAAATCTAAAAAGAAAATACAACTTTCTAACAGGTTTTGGGTTACAATGATGGTTCTGACCACAAAGCAACAAGAGCATTCACAGAGTGAAAAAGAACTGTGAAAAAGCAGATGTTGAAGCTAAAAATAAAAACCGTTCAGTTTGTGTCTGTTTTTTCAGGACAGACGTATCCAGTGAACTACTTATGATCTCATGGCAGAAAACTATGTACCATTTCCTGTACATAGTTTAAACATCCTGTTTAGACATGGTGTGTAAATAAATTCTAGCACATGCACACACACACACACACACACACACACACACACACACACACACACACTCAAAGGAAACATTAAAAGATGTGAATACTCATACAAAATAGTATATTAGCAGTGCTGAGTTTTAACAGGAAGAAAGGGATGTTTAGTTTTCAAAAATTATTTATTTCCTCATGCTATGTGAAAGCACCTGCAGGACATAGAAACGTTTCCACTATTTCTGAACCACCCCAGCATCATTCAGATTTCACATAACAGTGAAAATATAAAGAATAGGCAAAAATCTGGACTATAAAATCTCTAAGTGTTGGATCTCAATTTAAAAATTGATAAATACCATTAAAGCTTTGGAAAAGATATTTTAAAATTGTAATTTGGGTTGAGAGAAATCAGCCTAGCAGATAATGAAAATAATAAAGATTTTTGTGATTTTAAAATCATTAAAACAAATTAAACTTGTAAGAATAATCTAGTTAATGACCAAGAAGGTGTAGAAATTGGGAGTTTTTAAGGTACAACATGGTTGCTGAAAAACCTGAGTCATATAAAAGAATTGCAGAAAATCCCCATACAGACAGTTAGGATATTATAAAAGCCTCACAACTATACAGGCCATTATAGGTAAATTTCAGGGTGTGCACAAACACACAGATATAAACATTACCCTTTGCAGAGAGTATGTTACAAGAGCAACAAAATATAACAAGCAAGTCAAGATAATTCACTGACCCAATAAATTCCAAAAGATTACCAAAATAAACAAGCCAAACAAACAAACAAACAAAACAAAAAAAAATAAATAAAATAAAATAAAATAAAATAAAATAAAATAAAATAAAATAACCTTAACCCAAAATATAGCATGGAATTTCTAGCCATCACTGTCCAAGGTCTAACTCCAGATCATTACCATTAAAACGTTGATCCAAAAAAGAACCTTGGGGTGAAAAAAGTCAACGGGACACAAGTAAGCAATGATTTACAGAATCTATAACAATTATTTGAATACTCCCTGTGAAATAATTACAGGAATTAGCAAACTCAGGAATTGTTTATCAACCAATCTAGGTTTCTGTTTCCCAGACAGTACACTGCCCCACTTCCAAAGAAAAAGTAGAAACCATAGCCTGGAAGTGCCACAAAGAGAATCTTTGAAAAGGGCTGAAAACTGTCTGGTGGACTGAAGAAACAGGTAATGAAAGAGATGCAACTGGCAAGTCAGATCCTGGCCTCCGGAGGGAGTCTGTGTTTAGGCACAGATCTGATTATCTTTACCCATTACAGAGAAGACAGTAAGCTACGAGTTGCCAAAAGGCAGGAGAAGTAATCAAAACCATTGTGGCTGCAGAAAAGAATTAGGATTCCTACTTCCCCTTCCTCCCCAATCCAGCCCAACCTCCTGTAGTTCTTTCTACATTCACAAGATGTACGAGCCTCTAAGAGAGTCAGGAGAGAGCAAGTTATTTACACAAACCTAGCTGAAACAGAACTCATCCCTTGACACCTTAAAGCAAATGTGAAATATAAAATAAGAAGGGGAATGTATTAGATTAGTGAAAATTACCTCTGTGGTTGTGATTGTAGATTTAATAACTATGTGTTCTTTCACTGGAAAGAATTTCTACACAACAGAATGAAACAAAAATACAGGTGCAAAAGCTAGTAAGATGTAACCAATACTGCTATCTTTGCATTGCACCACGTAATGACTGAAATCCCTACACAACTGAAGTCTTGTTCTCTTCCCCATGAGCACAAAGGAGACAGAGGGGTCTCTCCCTTTATTCAAATAAAGTTTATTTCTGCCTCTGTCTCCTCTGTGGGCACTGGCCTGTGTGATTTTCCGCATGCCCACATATACCAGCATCCTGCTATTAGAATCTCTCTTCTACAGCAGCATTTTTCCATACTTAAGTTAAAACTCAGGCCAACTGCATAAATTACTTTGTGACGTCTCATCACCACAACAGGAATTATGCATTCCCTCACTGTGTTTTCACTGAAATTACAACATAAATTCTTCTGGGCAAGATACAAACCAGACTCTGATTCTCAGGAAGGTAAGAGGATGAAACTTGCTACTTCTTTGGTGCATATAATGCACATACAAAAAGTAATCAGAACTCTCCTGAACACACTGTCCTGAAACTGTGCAGATTGTTCATTTTCCCTTTAGATGTGCCACTCTTCTTGCTTTAAAGCCCACGAGCCTGCAGCATGGTGGGACTGACAACTCCTGCTCAACTCTTCTCTATTCTAGTGGCTGTTAAGTAGCAACAGCCAGACCATATGAGAAAACTAATCCGGAAATCCTGTCAATGTGAGTGGATTCTCCAGTCAAAACAGAAAGCCTCCCTGGATCTGCACTTAGCAACTGGCAGGGGCACTGCGAGCTGCTGGAGTGATTTTATCTGAATGGCTGAATCTGCACACTGAATCACTCACGGCACCATCTGTAAAAGCCTCTGCTGTTTCCTTCCCTTTCCAAGGATGGAACTAAAGAGAACTCACACAGAGCAGGGGCAAGCAGGGTCAATGCGTGTGGTGCACTCCACCGACTGGCACAATGAATGTCTCAAGATGAATCCTTGTTCAGGCTGGCACAGCACAGCTTCAGATTTTAACTTGCACCCCAACTAACTGTCCCATGTAACACGAGAACAGCTATCATCCTCTGACTGTGCAGTATTTATCTTTGTTTCTCAATTTTAAATTAATAGGGTGAACGCGAAAGGCCAGCTGCCTTTTGTTCTGAAAAGCCTAAACAAATAGGACTAGAAGTATGTTCTGTAGTATCTCTGTGGCCTGCACAGCACTCCACAGAGAACCTCATCTGCGTTTTTCAGGTACTGTTGAAATAAATAAAGAAACAGCCACATCTCATTTATCACTCCTCTATAGGGCTTGGAGTTTGTGTTTGTAAAAATGAAAACAGAACACCGTTAACTGAGGTTGTGCACAGTACTTTTGTATTAGGCTCTGTAGCTAAGAGCACTCAAACAAAACAACACACCCTCCCCCCGCCAAGCAAAAATCAAGACTGTCATCATAGAACAGATTACAGGTACAAATCCAAGATTACAGCCACATATTCTAAATGTAGATGTTTTGTAAGCACCTACTAAAACCAATGTGACTCCTGGTTTAACTGCCAACAACTGTTTAAGATCTTCCTCACAATACTTCAGATTTTCCACTTAAAATGACAGTGCCATGAACACAGCTACCATTTCACAAGTTTTAGTATCAAACTATAAAATACATCTTTAGTCATTCAGAAAATCTCCTTTTTTTTTCTCTTTTTTCTTTTTGAAAATAGAGATTGCATCTTTACTAAGACTACCAAAACCCTCCATGCATTCTGGAGTGTTGAAATCCACCGCCCATGTCAGCAAACTGCTAGGGCACTGCCTGACAACAGTACTGTTTCTCCTAATTAGCATTCTTGCTGACTAGTTCCCAGTTATTGACTGGTAGATAGGAGAGTCCAGGAAACATTCCCAAAAGGCAGTTCACACACAGACATTCTGTTTTGGAGACAAAAGTGTTTGACTAGTCTCTGCACCTGGAAACAAAAGAAATACACACTACTGCAGTTTGGACTTCATGCACCAATATCCTCACAAATTCAACTTATTTGTATTTAACAAATTATATCCTGTTGTAAATTCTTCTGATACTCTTTGGGTTTGGAAGATGAGGGTGTTGTGTGTTTGTTTTCATTTGGCAATCACATTTCTTTTTAGCTTTCTGTTATGTCGAAAAATGCAAAAAGTGGGCATACAGACTGACAGCATGAAAAACATTTTACCTGGTTAGAAGTTCCAAAGTTATCTTTGCAACACTGCCCTTTTATAGCAAGTTTACATATTACAACATCAGGAAAAAAATGGTCAGATGGAAATCATCTCGGTTTGTGTTTTTTAAGTACAATTCTAATCCAAAGAGAGTTGCTATGGGGAAAATATCATTGTGAGATAATACATCTGAAAGGAGCAAAATACATCTTCGATACAAATTGTTTACTTCTTCCTGGGGCTCAAGTAAACAAGGGAAAAATAACAGTTTTTTTAATGAAGATGTTGACTCATTTGACATATTTTCCAAAGGAAGTATTTAAAGAGCAATGATTTTGCAGCCACTTAATACTTATGTATCTTACTGCAATAATTTTGAATCACCAGACTTCCAACTATTGCAGGAGTTATTTCCATTTGTGAACACTTCTGCTGAAAAAGAACCTAGGGTATACCTCCCTTTACCTTCTCATTTCTGGCAGTGAACAACACTGACAAATTTTATACATTTACTGAACCATATACGGTTTGGTATGACACATTTTCTCTCAAGTCTCCAGGCAGGGGAAACTTCTCCTCTAACTGTGACAGTACTAGATCATCAGTGTTCATCCTTCAGTAACTCCCATGAGCAGCAACCACACATATGATGATTACTGTTCACACTTGTCTTACTACTGCCATAGAACCTCATCTATCTTGAAATGGCAAGAGCCGATTATCACTGTACCTCCACCAAAAGCACGTTACACCCTCAAAAGAGGAAAACAGAAACACTTTTAGGAATTGAATGCCTGTAGCTGGAAAAGAAAATATAACTAACAGTGGAGAGTGAAGAAAGAAAAGTGTGTTGCTGTTATTATTATTATTATTATCATTATCGTTATTTCATGCCACAAAGAAGAAGAATTAATATTAATTTATTTACTGCTGAATTATTAAAATTGTGTTTTCACTATCAGAAAAGGAATTAAAACAGTGAGAAGAAGGAACAAAAATGTGATTTGTAAGGTCTGGAGTGGGTCTCTGAGAACGCAAGGCTAAGCAGAAAAATGAGGCAGTATTTAAGCAATCAGAAATGAAGGCACAGACAAGAAGCCTCAGTTGAAGGAAGAACTATAAGGAGAACTATAGAACTATATTCCATATGCAGCAGGGAAAGGCACAGCCAAAGTCATATGCTGACAGCTTGACTTTAACAGGAAAAGGAGAGAAGGATTATCTAGACGTTTTGAACCTTGCCAACAGGTTGACATTATCCACACCAGGGTATGGAGGGGAAGTCCAAAAAGAGAGAGAGAACAACAAGAAGATGAAGACAGCCATTTCAGTGTGTTTGATTTAAAAAGCCAAAATACCGAGAACAGGGACCTGTGCTACAGAACACAAGCATTTTATCACAGAGATAATTACTCTCCAGTCCTCCAACCCACCTGCTTTTTTTGAGGAGGAAGAGAAAAATCAGCTGCCATTTTCCCCATTCTCTAACCTAAGTGTTTAAACCTTGAGGTTTTAATACAATATCTGTTACAGGGGACCAGCAAAAACCATACAGACTCCCTATTTCACCTTCCCATAGAAAAGGCATTAATCTCTCCTTTTCTTAAAGGTAAGTTCAGGAGCATTGTACACGCTATTAAATAATTTCTGACCTCTACAGGAAATTCAATCAAGGAAAATATAACCAAAATGCGAAAATACATTACTTCCTTATTTATTTTGGCCAGTTAATTCTGCCAAATTATTTCTTCTTGGCTGCCTCCTCTATTCAATCTGTGTCAGTGCACTGAAGACGCTTATACGGACAAGGGTGTCTCAAGGTGCAAGAAAACTAGGGTGAGGTGCCACAAGCCCTTTCAAGACAAAAAGGTGCAGAAGTTCCTGCAAAGCATTCTGTATCTCACAGGAGCCACTTTTCTATTGCAGAGGAACCAAAGGATGATTTGCAGTTCGGAGATATAAGCTGTGCTGCATTGTGTTATTGATTTTCCAGTTGCCTTTTATTATTACTTCAGCTCCACCTCTACTGTTCATCTAGTGTCCAAACATGCCTGACCATAAAGAATGTAGAAATTTTTATGCAAAGCTGAAAGAAAAATTAAAGGAGGGTAAAAATGAAAAGATTATACTTACATTTTAAACTGGCAACTCTCCTTTTAGCTTGTTCCTTTTAAATAGACAAGTTTGTGTAAGGATACCTATATTTTTCATAAATTTTTTCTTCCAGGTTCCAGCACCAGACAGACCAATATATTAAGTTACTTATCATCTACACTGTTTCTTTTTACAGAACTACATGTTCATCTTCAACCAGGGATTGGGTAAGTCTTTAAGAACACATGCCTTTATTTACTAGCAGTCAAAATATGAATTACAATGTCAATCACGACACAAAGCAAACAGGCAGTTAAAAATGAAAGGCAAGATTATGGTCTTTAGGAGAGAGAATTTTCAGATTTTGGTCTTTAATCAGACAACATGAGAGTGAGGAAAAAAAGTAATTCATCATTAATAAGCTTTAGCCAACAGTAAAGCAGTTCAGCTGCAGTTTAGTATATATTGGATAAAGTCCTATATAAACCAGCTTTCTGAGTATTTCCACTTAAAAATGGTGAGAAAGAACTACAGAGTTCATGAATTGGTAGCAATATGGCAATATTACACATAGGTATGTGTCTTTTCTTTACCAGAGACAAAGAAACCAACGTTAAGCAAATATCAAGTTTCAGAAACACATGTCAAAAAGCACCAAGACAATTAATTGCTTAACTTTTAATGAGAACTCCCAACACCCTAGTTATCTTCTAGCAGCACTCCCTGTTTCCTTTTCAGCCCTGGAAGGAGCTAAGAGCACATCCTCAAGAACTATTAATGCAGAAAAAAAAAAAACAAAAAACCACCAACCGAACAAACTCCAACAAACAAACAGAAAATAAACACATTACAGCAACTTTAATTGAACACATGCAATTACAACGGAGATAGCTTTAACCCATAGGCTTAGCTTAATTAGAGAGTCTTCTCATGTGCATCTCTCACCAAGAGTACCCTTTTTAACTGTACACTTAGATGCTCAAGCATGAAGTCAGGAATACAAGCCCTAGTGAGCAGTTTCTAGAATGTGTCAACAGAATATGGAAAAGAATTCTTCCTAACCTGCATCTCCTTCCTTATCTCATCTTATTATCTTGAACTGCTATAGTATCAATCCAGCAGCTCGAGGCACTTGCTGGTTACACTTCTGACATCGCTTACAGGATAAATATAAATTCACTAAATCTCCTGCCTTCTGTCTACATAATCCCTTAACCTCTCCCTTTCCGCAGCTACGATTCTCTGCCTTCTTTTCATCTCTGGCCTCTCCACTACTTTCATTCTCATGCTGCTTTCCCTTTCCCACTTATTTTTTTAACTCATTGACATTCAGCATACCTTCACAGTGAGACTTGTGGTCACTACTGTTTTACTTCACAGCCTGCAATAACTTCACAGAAGGTTGTTTTGGTTTTTACACTTTATTGAGGGATGGGAATTTTAAACAGACTTCTCTGGTTAGCAGATTTCTATTAAATTTAGCATTTGCCTGCAAGACACAGACCAAGCAGAAAATATTAAACAAGTAGGCAACTTTCCAGTGATCAATGTGCTACAAAAAGACCTAGACAGAACAGTGTATGTCACATTTAAAAGAAAATTAGAAAAAAAAAAAAGAGTCAAGCAAGTAAATTATCAGCTGAAGTACAGGCAGCAATATTCAAACTGCACAGAAGCTGCTCCCAAAATTAGATTAGTAAAGCACAAGACCATTCTACACTATTGAACCAGCAGCAGCAGAAAGAAGTGAGCTTTCTCAGATTTTGTCACCTTTATTATAAATTCTGCAAAAAAAGTTGAAAGGTCTAAGAACAGGCCATGAATACATCAAAGCTTTGCTCTGCTATATTTTGTTCCTGACTCCTAAACCAGTTTTTAAAAATAATGTCTTTTCCTTGCTCAAAATCTGGACACACATAGAAATTCAAGCTTTTTCATTTAACCAACAATCAAATAACTATTTAGATACAATTTTTAAAAAACCAACCCACTATTGTAGCCAATTGATATTTTTGGGAATATCAAAACAGATTTTTGTACAGGAAAGCTCATAAAAAGCAAAGCCTGCATCATTAAAAAGTCCCCATTATAACACAATTTTACATATGGGCTGAGATACAAGAAGACCCAGACATGCAGTATTTCTACAAATAAACACACAGACAGCAAAGTTGACTACCACTTTCAATAACAAGCTCCAAATGAGAGAAAAGCTTCGGTCATGCCAACCTTATCTCCAGTTGTGCACAGCTGGACCCAAACATCTCAAGGAGTAAAGCAAAACCTGAATTAAGCAGTGAGCAAGTGTGGTGTGGGTTAAACCAAGACTTGGTCTAGGCCATTGTTACTAAAAGGCTAAATTGGTGCATTAACTTACTGCTTGAAGTCTGCAAAAATTGGAGGTTTTGCCCATTATGTCATTGACTCAGAAGAGAAGTACCTCATTAATACCTCCAGAAAGCAGGTCTTCTTGCTGCTTCAGACTCATTTCCAATAGTTTTGAAGACCTACTTCCCCCACTGCCCTCTTTCAAACCTTGGTTCTGTGCTTTATCAGGCAGGCTGCACAAGCAGGTCACCTCTTTCTCTTGCAATGGAAACAGACAGTGGCCACTGGACCTTCAGGCTGTTTTTCATTACCTCCCAATTTTAGCTGTGCCACAGCACCTTCACCCTACTGCTGCTATAAGACTGTCTGACTATAGGTCAGAGAGAGCCTTCACAAACAAAAAACACGGGGGGAAAAAAAAAACCCACAAGAATTAGTTAGGTGTCCCTCAGGCCCCAGCCCTTTCTTGTGTCTGTCACCACTTCATCTATTTTGCAGTCACAAAGTCCCTCATATGAGGACAATGACGCACTGAATCTTGACCTTTGAGCTGGAAACCTAGCCTTGAGCAACTTGGTGACCTACATGGCAGCTGCACAACTCGGTAACTAGTTGGCTGGAGTCCAAAAATGCATGGTGCACTTCTGATTCTCCCCACACTGCTCCATATGCTGTCACTAGACTATTTGCTAAAAAATGTAATTTCCAAAAGCAGATTTTATTAGCTTGGTGGCTTGATGAAATGCTGCTTTGAAAGAACTTTAATAACAAAAAGAAAAATGTGTTTTCTTTTCCTACCTAAACACTGAAATTTACACAAGAACGAAAAAAATACACACATATGCATATGCAGCTTTTAAATATATCTACTCCTGCTTACTTTCACTGAAACTACTTCCCAGTGTTTTAGATGAGTAACACAAAATTCTGGTTGCATATTTTGTAGAGACAAAGATCTACAATGCATCTGAAAATTACCATACATCTCTGGCCAGAAGTGGTGCCAGGGTCCTGTGATAGTAGTCTATGTGTGCAAGCCAACTGCTAGAAAGATATACTTGAAAAAGTAAGATTTGGTAAAACTTGGTGTGCTAAACTGCAGCAAATCATATCTACACACCTCACCATGCAGACTAGCTACATATCTCCCCTCCCTTTCCCCTGAAAATGCACAGCTAGAGTTTCAGCAGTCAGACTCCTTACTGCATCCTGTGTCCCTAGGAGACTTTGATGACATTTCTCAGTGTTGTAGAATTAGGCTTTCTTATCCTCTTAATGACCAAAACACAGCTGTCCAACATGTTCCAGCTGGCACAACCCTGGTGTCTCTGTTAACCCAGCAGCACATCATCTGGGCTATTTTGTCCCAGTAAGCATGGACAAATATGCAAATACAGAGCAAACAGGCAAGTCAGGGTTTCTTTCATTAAAAAAAAATTCAGTATTGCTAAAGCTTCTAGCAAGTTTTGTCCACATTATGAAGTTCAAATACAGGTCTGACAGAGAAACTAAAGACAAAAAGTTGAGTGGTTTGGGATTAATTAGTTTTAAAAGCTATGCACACACAGGAGAATAAATAAATTATACAGCTAGACTATATCTCCTCTGTATATACAGTGACAGGTAAGGGGTAGCTATCTTATAAACAGGATCAAGCAGTTTAAAGTTTGTGGCAAAGGAAAGAGTGACAGGCAAGTCAGAATGACAGAATATCATTAATTGCACGTTTCTGGTGAAGTGACCAAGAACAAAGTAATTCCTCATACTAGGTTCCGCATTTAAATACTTAGAATTTCAATATCTAAAATCCCACAGGGGGAAAAAACAACCTGAGCTATTCCCACCTTTTAAGTATTTTTGTCAGTGTGCAGACTCAGGAAAACAAGTTTTAAACGAGATTATAACAGAATTCAATCTTCAGAATTATCCTCAGAACTTTGATAGTTAAAACATTTTCAGCATTTTCTCTCCTGTACACAGAATGAGCCACAACAATGCAATACCATTTAACTGGTTCTGAGCTCATTGCCTCACCTTACCCAACACCTACGGTAACTCTTTTTTCTACCCCGTAGGCACTGAAGAGCACACTCTTAGCACGTGTAAATCTGTTGAATACTACAAACCTAAAGAGCTGTAATAACACCATCTCAGATTCTGACCTTAAATTTATGATTGTTTAAAGTGAATAATTTTTAAAGGTGCCAAATAAGTTATGCAAAGCTTGCATTAAGCTCCAAGAAAAGACTCTGAAGGCCATGCTGCTTCTCACCCAATAAATCTTATAACCACACTCTTCATTAGTAAGAACACTATGATGCTACAGGTACAAAATGTTTTCAGTAATTTCCTGTTACTTCCAGGCTACATGCCGTTTGAGAGTAACTAGTACACAACCACACACTGGGAGAAGAGTGTGTGGAGAGCAGCCCTGCAGAAAGGGATCTGGGGGTGCTGGTGGGCAGCAGCTCAGTGTGAGTCAGCAGAGTGTGCCCGGGCAGCCAGGAGGGCAAACCCCATCCCGGCTGCATCAGACACAGCAGCACCAGCTGTGATCGGGATCATCCTGCTGGATTCAGCCGTGGTGCGGCCTCACCCCAAGTCCTGTGGGCTGTGCAGGGCCCCACAGTTGGAGAAGGACGGGAAGGTCCTTGAATGGTCCAGAGGAGGACGGCAGAGCTGGTGGAAGGGCTGGAAGGCACATCCTGTGAGGAGCGGCTGAAGGCTCTGGCTTTGTCTAGCTGGGAGAGAAGGAGGCTGAGGGGTGACCTCATTGCTCTGTACAGCTTCCTTAGGGGGGATGCGGAGGGTATGTACTGATCTCTTCTCCCAGGGATCTAGCGACAGGAGATGCGGGAATGGCTGAAAGCTGTATCAGGGGAGGTTCACACTGGAAGTTAGGGAATATTTCTTTACCAAGAGGATGGTGAAACACTAGAGCAGGCTTCACAGAATTGATGCCTCAAACCTGCCAGTGCCTTAAAAAGAAACACTTGGGCAATACCCTCAGTAACAGGCTTTATGTTTTCGTTAGCCCTGGAGCAGTCAGGCAGTTGGACCAGGTGATTGTTTCAGGTCCCTTTGAACTGGAACTATCCTACTCTATTCTTGTGTTAAATAGCTCTGTTGGAACTACCAAAACCATAATTTAGTCTAAGCAAAATGGAACTTTCATATCATGGCATTTGGGTTTTTTTAGCCATAATGTCTTTGTATAAGGTTACCAACTTGATTTAAAGCTGTAGTTCTTTCATACTACCAGAGAGAGAGAAAGACCAACTGTGAGTGGCAAACAACTTCCTAAAAGACCACTAACATCTTCTGATCTGGATGCCAAGTTCATCTCTGTGATTCTATGAATGCCATGGAGATTTCAGAGGGTAACTTGATTTTAGTGCTCGCAGTTAAATCTGTAAGAATCTGTAAGTCTTCCACAATGCACCAGAGTTGCGCTTCTTGTTAGGACACCTGAAATACTCCTGCTTTCACATATTACAAACATTGCTGCTCCACCAAAAAACCACAGACTTCTAACTGTTTGCATCCTTATTCTTACTGCTTGAAGGAATAAAAAGAGGAACTAAGTAATTAGGAAGAGAGACTACAGCGAAGTTGTTTTTTTCCCAATCACACAGCAACTACTACCACTGAAAAGCCTCCTCCAAGTTATCTTTTGTCTTAAATGAAGAGGAAGAGGGGGCAGCGTTTCATTTTGAACTCTGCCCGCTATCTCGGTGGTTCCCGACACAGCACGCCGCGGGCCTTGCTTCCAAGACAGGGCTTTCCCGGCATGGGAGAGCGAGTCCTCCCGCACACGGGCTCCGCCGCCAGCGGTGCCCTCCGAGGCGCCCCGTTACCACCTCGCGGGACGGGCAAGTCGCCGCCGGGATGTCCCCCTCTCGCCCGGGCCACCGCAGCCCGGAGCGCTCCTCCGGCCCGCGGGGACGCTGTGCCGGGGGTACCGGAGCCCGACGGACCCCGCAGCTCCAGCAGCGGCCGGGCGGGCTCCACGCCGTGCAGTGCAACGCCGTGGCGCAGCACAGGAGGCGGCGGAGCAGCCGCGGCTG
>VZTH01010747.1:31501-89272 GCA_013397815.1 Aleadryas rufinucha
GGCTGGGGCCGCCGCTGCGTCAGGATGCGCTCCGCTGGCCGGCCTCAGCATCCTCCTGCGCCCGCCCCCGGCATGGCACGGCACGGCGCGGCCCGCGGGGGCACCTCTCCGCCCTCACCTGCTCCTCCCGCTTCTCCGCCCCACCGGTCCCGGCTGGGCTCCCTGCGGGGCTCCGTTTCGTGGGGCTGGCGGCGCCGAGAGGGCAACGGTCAGCGCGATTGTTTGCCTTCCCCGCCACGGGCGTGCCTCGTCTGGCTTTGAGTGCACCTGAGCGACTGGTACTCGCGTGGGAGTGCCCGATGCCTTGCAAACGGGGGATATCCCCCAGGCTGCCGGCGGGGAGTGGAGTCCCCACGCTGCCTGCCCGCCCATAGCGTGAGTCTCCGGAGTATCCCAACACAGCCCTAGGCAGGAGGAGAACCCTGTGGAATACATATATATATAGTTATATAAAGAAACCTCACCAAAGATGAGTGTACCCTAATGAAAAAGAAGAAAACTGAATGCAACTTAATTTAAGAATGCAAGCCTTGGAAAATTGTTTCCTCGGGGAAAAAAAATGACCCACTAGAGAGCAGCAGTCACACCCCATTTGTTGTTTAAGTGGGAAAGAAAATAAAGCATCCAGTGGTTCTGGACACTATTATGCTCTCCATCACAAGAGTGTGTATACATCTGTGTAAAGCCTTGCTTGCAGAAAGCAAGCACCCAAGTTAACCAGCCTTGAAACACGGACGAGCACTGTGCAAAAAAATGCGCACTTTCCTTTGAAACATGGAATGAAAAACAGCCAGGGCAAAATGGGGTGTGACTGGAAGCTTACAAAGAGAAAAAAAGCGCTGACAGTCACACAGAAGGTGCATTTCAGTTATTTTGCCCAGCTGCCTGTGATTACCTGTAAATGCCCATAATTTGAAAGTAGTTCTGTGTGAATGTGTTCTTCTTTTGAAAATCCTGTGTAAAAGCCTAAGTGCCACTTCTGCTGTAAGCTCTTCCTTTGGCTTTCTGCTGGACTGCTAACAGCAGGAAATACAGGCAACCACAAACAAATGAGAAATACATAATGCTCGCTACCATCAGCTAATAAATATGCAAAGCCCTTTAATGTGGAACATAAAAGAAAAGCTATAAATATATGCTTCTCAGAAATGATAAATGCTTTCAACTGCATAGTGAATAGTGAAGCAAACCAGTGAGTATTTAAAACAGATTATTCACCTCATCAGCCACAGTCAGCCCACAAGTTATGGACGAAGGTCCTTATCAACTGAGACACCAGTTGTGGACACCCACTCATTAATAATAAAATAAAACTTTTTGTCTTACAGTCCTGCAACGTGGGAACTCAATAGCAGGATTTAAGCCCACATGCAGATTGACTCTCAGGTGACACAGATTTTCCTGCTTCTCTTAGAGAAGGAATCTTTTCTTTCTAAGCCAAGTATTTGAGCTTTCCTTCCATCTCTGCAGCAAACATTTCTTCTCAAACATCCGAAAGGGGAAATATAAGAGGCAGCTAAGCCAATGATGAAGACTTAGGGAGCAGGTCAAAGTCTACCGCTATCTGAAGGGGGTTTTTGCTTTACCAGCAGGACCACATGAAAGGGGATGAGCTTTCCAGGAGTTCTCAGAGTTACAGCAACAGCGATGACTACAACATGAAATGTGCATCTCCAAACTGTTGCACAGCAGGTGTGATCTAGTGTGTACTAACAGCAGCACAGCTGCCTGAGCACAGAGCTCAGCAGAATTTTACTTGCCTGTTGTAAAAACAGGTCACTCTTGTCTTTTTGGTCACTTTGCCTCTTTGATACCTCATACCATATTGACCTGAGGTGCCTGAGAACTCTGTGAGACAAGTAACCCATTTCTATGTTTCAGCTACTGCAGCAATAGTTTTTACTGCACAGAATGTGGCAGCCGTCTAACAGGAAGACACCAGATAAATGAAACAATCAAAACCAAATACTCCACCCAAAGGGAAAAAACAAAAAACAACAAAGAACAACCAAAAAACCCCAACCAAGCAATGAAAGCAAACACTGCCCAGTTGCAACTTCATGATGTAAATCCATCAGATGCATTTTGCATCACATATTAAGACATCCCTTCCTTACCTGAAAAGCATTCTAGACTTTTTTTTTCTCCCTTACAAATAGAAGGCTCTTAAAGGTCTCTTAGCATTGTAAATTATGCAGGAAAAAACCCACAAACTTACTTCAGCACATATCAAAGTGCACCCTTTTTTGCTGTATCTTGGAGGTCAAACAGTCTTTATGAAGCTAGCGTTTGGAAAGATCACCTGAAAAGTCAGGTACTTGAGGAACTGGCATTAAATAGTATGGCAAATATAAGACAACACAAAGCAACACATAGATAAATCTAATTCAGTTACCAGAAAATGCTGAGCTGGTGGACTATATAAAAAAATATGCTGCTTAAACTTGCAGAATATTCTTCTGACTCAGAGGAAGGTTATCAGCTACTTCTGTTGCTGCCATGACTATGGCATGTTATTGAAGCACTCACCTGGCTTCGTACTGCAGTCCTTGGAAGGTCTGGTGGGAGATCTCAATACCAGGTAATGACGGCTGCAAGAACTGGTTGGGTGGTAGGCAGACACATGCTTGAAATGCATCAGAGCTTGAGATTCATCAGTCTCAGAACACCTCAGTGCAATAGCCACATTCCCATTCTTTCTTCATCTAACTGGTCACTGAATGACTTTGCTTTGGGATAAGTACATGTGGATGGCCTAAGGGACAGTAGCCTACTTACCTAGGAATTGCTGCCAGATACAATGTTATATTTAGGGACAGCAGGGAGCACTAATGAGCTTGAGCAGTACTTTGATATCTGGGTGATTCTGCATAGAGCCAAATTACAGAACGTAATAGTCAAGGATTTTCCCTTCAATGGCTGATAATAACAGCAACTTTAGCTCTTTCAATTAATGTTATTAATTTAACCAAATATATAGACATATGATTTGGGTTTGTTTGGGTTTTTTCCAAATAATCGAAAATTAATCCATAAATACATCTGCTGTGGCTGTAAACACTGCCTGCCATGGCTCAGACCTTGAGTTCCAGCATGGGTGGGCCAAATACACAGATCACTGTCCCCACAGGGGTGTCCTGCATGACACACTAACGTCCTTCCCCAAGGCCCACACCTCCCCATTGCCTCGCGCGTGAGTCCCTCATGGGGCTCTCACAGCCAGGTCATTAGCACGCACAGCAATTAGCCATTGCTCAGAGACCACGGTGCCATAAGTAAATGGTGACTTCGCTAAAACTGACGAAGTTTGGGACAGTTCAGATTTTACTCAGTTCCCTTCTACAATAGGATTAGGAACTCCAGCACTAAAATATTTCAGCTGAAGATGGATGATCTGGGCATTAGGCTTCTCCAGAACCTATGCTAAAGAGTGGGAGGTGGGAGTTGAGCTAGCAATGAATCAGTAGTTCAGGGTTCCTGTAGTCAGGAAAGTGTGAGTTTTGCTGTCAAAGGCACAAAGTCCACAGGAAAGCTGGCTTCCTAGGTATCCTAGAGATCCTGTTACACAGCAGAAAGTTTGAATGACCTCTGATGAACCTGGTTCACACAGCAAACAAATTGCTCATACCAAGGCCACAATTTTTTTGCATCACTGTGTTATCTTCAAGGGGATTACCTTTGAGACACATATTATATAATTTTAAAATATGTCTAGTAACCAAGCTGAAATTAGAAGTGAGGTAATTGAAAGGCTGGGCATACCAGGCAGCACACAAAACATGAAAACAAACGAGAGATTCCACACATATGGGATCTCTTTTGTTTCAATCTTAAGTAGTCATCTAAAAAAAAAATCACTTTACATAGAAAAAAATGTAAAAAAAAACCGCAGGGGGTTTGCATGTTGAAGTAAAAGGTTCCTCACATGTAAATATTACACCAGTAACTTGAAAACTGTATATAAAATATTAATGCATATATCTAAAACCCCTAAGAGTATTAAAATATACATAAATTACAAAGAAAAAGATATTTAAATAGCAGAAGTTCTACTGTTCACTGGGGGCAGAGTTGAGTCAGAAGGTGAAACTTGAATTCACATAGGGTTTCTACTTTTTTTTACATTACAAAATCAGTACAAAACCATCACATATTTGTTGCATGGTTGAGAAAGGAACAAGATACAAAAAATATTACATTATTTGACAGCAGTATAAAAAGACTCACTATTTTCATGCTTGTATTCCAAAGGGAGCTGTCACTCCCTAAAATCCACTAGAAAATGCAGGGCTATCAGTGATATATTTGGCCACAAGTGCCCCGGTAAAAAAGACCTGGAGTGTCATTGAAATATGCAGGGCTGTATCGCAGCCTGCATGGCACTGATGGTCCTGTTGGCCACCCACATTCCTTGGGTGCACTTGTGCATCCCAACCATGGCTCACGGGGAGAAGTGGTGAGTCAGAAGCAGGTATTTTCTCCCACTGCTTAAGTTTAGCAATCTCTACGAAGATTCAGAACAAACTACAGGAAGAACATTACAGTACTCCCTTCCAGCAGAGAATGATGGGTTGAATTTACTGTACAAACTTCTCAGCAAATTTCCTGCAGATGTCATCTGGAAGCTCAAACTCCAATCAGCATTTGTCTGAGTTAAACCGGATTGCATAATACCACATCTGAAATTTGCTGATGGGAGCAAACTTTACATTGATTTTAATCTACACAGTACAACTACCACAAAGGCAAATGCCAGCTTCTAGCCTTTGGTTTGGAGCATACAAAGTCAGTGAGATGATTATTGCTATTCACCAAGTCCTGGGACTGGCCAAGATTTTCTTATCAGTAGGATCAAAAAGTTTCTTTGGTACACTCTTCTCTTTTCAGGGAATATATAGCTGGTTATTCTAATCTAATTCTAACCTAGTGATTCTAATATCATTCTCTGGAAAACTACAGCAGGCAGTGTACTCTCTCAGTTTCCCATGCTGCATCTCCAAGAAGTGTCTCTCCTCTGAGGACCAAGTTTGTTCCCAAAAACTTCTTTCACTATGGGTTCTCTCTAGCTGCTTTCACACAATCCATGCAGCACTCTTACAGGCTTGTTAACAGCCCCAGAGAAACCCTGCAGCTACCGCTGCTGAAAGATTTACAGGTTTTGCATGTGACACAATCAGGGGTTTTAGATGTATACAGTTAATTCAGTACCTAGGAGAACCTGATTGTCTCATGCTGAATGCAGAGTGGCTGCCACATCCATATATCTCTTCAGTCTATGACAAATTTTTTTAAAAATTACCACATCAATGATTTGGTAATAAAAAAAAAATTACTCTCTATCTCCTGTTCAAGCTGCAAATCAGAGCTCTGTTCTCCTGACTGTATTTGTGCATAGGCAAAGAACATAGTAATCTGACCAACAAAAAAGTTCATTTTTAAATAGGTAGAAATATGCTTGCAGGTAGTGTTGATAATTGGAGAAAAGAGGTATTGCCTACCTATAGCCTGAACAGTTCTTCCTTTTATAGAATTTGTCTAAATAAATGTTTAGTAAGACTCCAAATACAGTCTAATGTTACAACAAACACATTTTTTCATCATTATTATTGCAGGTAGGATTAAATTTGATCATTACCGTAACAATGGCAGTCATCATAAAATATATAAAAACTACAGTAGCATCAATTACCTGGTGGCCAGTCCAGCAAAATATTCAGAACCAGGCTTTGAAGAGCTCTCAGCATCCCAAAAGCCCTGCTTAAGGAGTGCACAGAGAAATAGTCCCCACCACACACCTTTCTGTGTATCCTTTTATACTGTTCTTGTTACTGGGTGAAATTTGGATGCTCATTGACAAAATTCTCTTGCAGTAACATCCTGTTTCCATGGCTGCTGCACATGCACGTTGAAAGAGCTCCAAGTGCGTAGACCAGTTTTGGCTGGTTTTATAGTTCCTTTTCTTCTTTTGGGGTTATTTTGACTTTTAATAAATCTTCTCATACGATTTGAATTTTTCATCATTTGTCTGCAGTGGTAGTTGTCTAACTTCAAATGTGTTTAAAGCACTTTTCCAGACCTCAAAATTGAAGTCTATATGAGGAATCATATTTCACACCATGTTTAATTTGCATAAATCAAAGTAAAGTCCAGCAAAACAAAACTTCTGCTTTGCACAATTATGTCAGGTTCCTAGTGCATTTTGTGAACAAAGTAAGTATTACAGGAAAAACATGTATGATATACAACATGTATTTCAAGTTTGTTCATCTTGTCAGCATCTAATCTGTATCCAGAGTCTGTTATTAAAGTAATTAGCACCATGATTTTTAAGTAATAATATGCAACAATATTCAGTTTCTGATACAGCTCTCTTTATAACTTCTGGGTTCTGTCATTAATTCCTTTCCAAATTACTATAAGGACTGTTGTTTTTTATTGGTCTGCTCTTTTAATTATGTAAAAGCTAATATGGACAGGATTTGAAGTCGCAATCATCTTTGTTGTTGAAATTCCTTGCACATGAGAGGCTCCATGGTGTAAGAGCTAAGTATGCTTGTAAGTGATTGCAAAATGGAGGGTTGGCTACCAGGGAAGAGATGTGGGCCAACTATATGGAAAAAATACACCAGAGATGCTAAGAAAGCACACTTCAAAAGCCTTCAATAGTAACTTCTCAGAAATAGTAATTTTATTACTTCCTTGTAGAAGCAGCATTTTAAGATACATTTTCTCCCTGCCACTTTCCAGAGACAGCGGCTGGCTCCATCTTACTAATGCTTTGAGTGCTTCCAAAATTAATGGCTCTACATCAGTGCATACTGTCGGTACTGTAAGTGATGTTGAAATATAGACTGCATAACTTTTACATCCTGGGTCTTATGAGACAGATACAAGATGAGAAGATAAAATAATAAATCTGTTGCAAAACCTGTACTTCCAGTGGAGGCCAGAATCTTTTAAAGCAACAAGATACTCCTGGAGAAGCAACTTTTATTCTCACATGGACTGGAATAGAAATAGTATAGCTCTCCTAGACCTTCTCTTCAGCTATGCCTGATATCTTTTTGAAGAGACTAAAGAAAAGAAAATAGTCTTTCTGTAACTCTATGGTCTTCTTTATTTCCAGTCTGTCCCTGCAGTAACACTGAAATTACTCCAGACTGCACGTGACTGTGGCCTGCAAGCAGTAGCAGTGCACTACCTCTGCCAGCAGCCTTCCACACCCAGGCAGAAAAATCCATGTATTTTCCTGACCGTGCTCCACGTGTCAGACATAACCCCTTGCCTCTCATGTCACTTTTGAATCACACTCCTGCTGCTCTGCTTTTTACTCTGGACTGAAACTACTGTAATGCTCACATTTTTTTACACTATCAACATGGTAGATAAATTAAATGTTAATTTATAAACTCAGAATTTCAGACAATTTTGCTTTGTTTAAAATTTCTCTGGAGTATTTACATTAATCCTCTGATTTTGATCATATCCTATGAAGAAATTTTCATGTGGTAAAACATACTTCAATTTCTTATACACAATTAAATTTGGTAAGACTCTTTTGCAAACCTGGAGTTGGTATTGAAAGATTTAACTAGGATTACACTGATAAAATAAAGTCCATAAAATGAAGAAGTTTTCAAAACCTAAGGAACAACCATGTAAAAAACTCAACTAATTTTCCATTTCTTATCTACATTAATTTTATTGAAAGTCAATCAGCTAGCCATTGTATAAGCCTATCATAGTATTTCCTTTGCTGTTGTTAGGAAAATTTAAATCATTTAACAATAACTTCCGTGTTTAGAGCTATGTGTATTTAAACTTTAGAGAAATGTTTTCTTAGACTTCCCTGTACAGAAATTAGTGAGCTAGGACATGTTCAGGTTGTAGTATGGTATGAAGTATTGCATTCCTCTTTTACCTATAATTAGGCTCAGATGATTCTGTCATTCTTTCAGCTCTGCAATCAAACTGAGAACATACTTGTGTCACTTACAAGCAACAAAGAAAAGCCACTCTCATTCCCTCTTACCTATTTTTTTTTGTTGTTTCTTTGTGTTTGTACTGCAAACTGGAAAAATAAGAGTTATTTACAACACTCCTTTTTTAGGTCATTAACATCATACCCTAAAGCTCTGAGCTTCAGTATTAAAAAAATGGGATGAGGTAATATATACAAATACTTAATGTGATTTTTAATTGGATTTACTGATCCCAAATGTCTCAAAGTTTGACTCATTTATCAAATTGATGATTTTTTTTCTCAGTACTGGCAAATCCTGTTGGGTGCAGAAAGCCATTATGCACTAAATTCTCCTCAGAAAGGACTTCAGACAATGTATTGACTGACTTTGCATAGCATAAAACAAATTCTGAAAATCGTTGGTAAAGTTTCAATCAATGCAGCTGTAATTTGATGATTATTTACTTCATGATGAGGACTAAGTGTGACCAACAGAACACCGCAGTATAGCTTATTTCAGCTACTCTCCTCAGAGTGAACACATTGTATTAACACTCTCTGCCTTGTATTTACTATCAAGGCATATTCATGATTTGATTTGAACCTCTAAATGAATCCATAAATTTGGACCTTAACTGCCTGAAAAACAGTTTTACTCCCCTTAAGATTTGGGAAGCTCAGATTACTCAATGTATCTGAGCCCTCTCTTTTATAAGCAGCAGATGTCCATGATGATGGATGTTCCTGGTAAGCTTTAAGAGGCCTCTGCACTTTTATAGTAGTTCACCATTATACTGTGATAAGATTCCATCAGGAATTACCATGGGAATGGGGTTTTTTCTACTTTGACTTTGGCAATATTCTGAATACAACAGACATTTCCTAGTATCCTTGGGAAGGAGGTAGATACAGTAAAGGCAAACAGAAATAACTCCAGGAAAGTGAAATTCTCTCATTCATATTTCATGTTACCCTTCTCTAAAACTAGACAGCTAATTTAAGTAGAGAATGAAGCTTTACTGAATTCCATAAATTCAATTTTAGTCAATTAGTCAAACCAGAAAGGCTCAGAAAGACACTGAAAATACTCCTAATAGCCATAAAATACACCAAATGCCATTTTTAAAAGTATTTAAAGATAGAGTGTCTGGAAAATTCTTTAGAGGCTGAGAAGTACTTGATGGGTTTTCTGGTAGGTATTCTTGAGGTTTTTGGCTTTTAATTCTAGAATGTTCATCCTTTGCCATTACATTTTAATTTCATCTGTTAATCAATATAATAAATAAAATATCAGAAGATGTTTACATTCCATTGTCTCCTATTTCAGCTATGTGAATGTACTCTGGAATTCATGAAACCATACAAGATTTTCTATGTAACTACATCAGAGATTCAGAATCAAGTTCTACATTCTGACAACATTAGAAATAAAAATAAATTTAAATGATAGGAAGAAGGCATCCATGCCACCTCCAAAAAATTATTTTCAAAGAAGAAGCATCAGGACAAATTTCCTAAGATGTGTATACATCATTAAATGATGAAGATTAATATGAAACTCATCCATGTTATTAAAGAAATAGTACGTGTGAAAATATTTAATAGTCCTATGACTAGAATAGACTGAAAGAGAAATCCTCACTCAACTCACATGAAAAGGATCCACACATTTTATTGGATCTACAACTTAATTAAGGACATCTTAAGTGCTTAACTGAAGTATATACAATCTGATGCTGTTAAGTCAACCATTTGGCTGAGTTTTATCCAGTCATCTCTCTAGCTGACTACCAACATGAATTATATCTGCACAAATCATATGAGCCACACAAGCAGGAAGTCTGAATGTAATTGCCTTCTTCACATTGCCTATAGGCTCTTGTGTTTGTACAATTCAATCAGCTTTCTCCAGATCTTTTTCTCCTCCCTGCAGCAGCATCTGCAGAGCAGACTGCTGCCTGTACAGTGCATGCAAACTCTGCCAGCTCATGCTCATGTTTTGTTACCCTGGGACTGAGTAAAAGAGAACTCCTGGCAAGACTTCCTGCACAAGCAAGGATATAAAACAGCTATTAGACAACATCACACCAGCCTAACATGGCTCTTCTTCCAAAATGTGAGGATATGAACTATGGAAAAAAAAGTACCAAATAGAGAAGCTTGTTTAAGCTGGTTACAACAAAAGCCATTGGGTGTGCACTGTAGGCAGGCTAGTCAGTTTCTCTTCATGTTAGCAAAATCTCGGGAATTGTTGTGACAGAGCAATTAAAAGTTCTAACTCTGGGAATGGGATTAGCAATTGTGATGTTTCCATGGTCGACGTGACCGCCGGTATTTTGAGCCTGTTCATTTGGATCTCCCAAGAACTCTCATCCAAATGAAGCATTTTTCCCTGTCTCACAATTAATAAGCCAACAAATGGAAAAGATGGATGCAAATTCAATTACTTTAGCACAATCATACAGCTATTACAGCAAAATATGTATCCAGTCACAGGGCACCTTAAGGAAATCATTGTAGTCTGTTAGTAATTTGAAAACCAGCCTGTTTCAGTAATTGCCTAATAAATTTGAAGGTTCTGGTCTTTGTTAAGAATTTCTTAACAGGTATGTGGAATATAGGCAGTTCCAGATCTCAATTAAATGGTCAGAGACAGACAACAATTAAAAATAAATAAATAAATAAATAAATGACACATATATCATTCATAATGTTATTTGAAGTGCCACGCAAAGGGACTAAAATTTCATGCAGACTGGGAGACTTAATGTACTTTCCGATAATTTATTCCAAGGTTTGATTGACGTAAAAAATATGAAGGGGGCACACATCATGCCCTCCTGAAGCCACCGGGTGGAGCAGCTCTCACAGGCGCAGCAGATGCTTCTCCGTTGCACGGGAAAACTTCAGCGCTGGTCGGCAGCATCACTGCATTTGATGCTTGCAGAGCTTTAAAAATGTTGCTAGGTCAGATATATGTAGATAAAAATAGCAAGAATATTTGGTATCTAAGAGCATTTCCACAATTTTCCACAATCTTGCCCCTCTTCTCAGCCCTGGTGAAGCCATATCTGGAGTGCCATGTCCAATTCTAGGCTTCACAAGGCAAGAGAGACATGGAGCTCCTGGAGCAGATCCAGCAAAGGGCTACAAAAATGACTGAGGGACTAGATCATCTCTCTTATGGCGAAAGGCTGAGGGAGCTGGGCCTGTGCAGCCTTGAGAGGAGACAACTGAGAGAGGTCCTCATTAACGTCTACCAGTATCTGAAGGGAGGATGTCAAGAGGATGGAGCCAGGCTCTGCGCGGTGATGCCGAGCAACAGGGCAAGAGGCAATGGGCACAAACTGAAACAAAGGAAGCTCTACTCGATCATCAGGAAGCCCTTCCTTAATATGAAGGTGACCGAGCACGGGAACCGGCTGCCCAGAGAGGTTGAGGAGTTTCCCTCACTGGNGAGGTGCAGCGGCAGAGCGCGCCGGGCCGCCATGGTGCTGGTGGTGGTGATGGGCGTCAGCGGCTCAGGGAAGTAGGTACCGGGCGGGGGGCGGAGCAGCGGCGGCGCTGCGGCGGTGTCCGGCAGGGGGGGCTCGGCGCTGCCGGAGCCCGGCGGTCCGGGTGCTCGGGGCGGGTGGGGGTGCGGGGGNGGTATGTGGAATATAGGCAGTTCCAGATCTCAATTAAATGGTCAGAGACAGACAACAATTAAAAATAAATAAATAAATAAATAAATGACACATATATCATTCATAATGTTATTTGAAGTGCCACGCAAAGGGACTAAAATTTCATGCAGACTGGGAGACTTAATGTACTTTCCGATAATTTATTCCAAGGTTTGATTGACGTAAAAAATATGAAGGGGGCACACATCATGCCCTCCTGAAGCCACCGGGTGGAGCAGCTCTCACAGGCGCAGCAGATGCTTCTCCGTTGCACGGGAAAACTTCAGCGCTGGTCGGCAGCATCACTGCATTTGATGCTTGCAGAGCTTTAAAAATGTTGCTAGGTCAGATATATGTAGATAAAAATAGCAAGAATATTTGGTATCTAAGAGCATTTCCACAATTTTCCACAATCTTGCCCCTCTTCTCAGCCCTGGTGAAGCCATATCTGGAGTGCCATGTCCAATTCTAGGCTTCACAAGGCAAGAGAGACATGGAGCTCCTGGAGCAGATCCAGCAAAGGGCTACAAAAATGACTGAGGGACTAGATCATCTCTCTTATGGCGAAAGGCTGAGGGAGCTGGGCCTGTGCAGCCTTGAGAGGAGACAACTGAGAGAGGTCCTCATTAACGTCTACCAGTATCTGAAGGGAGGATGTCAAGAGGATGGAGCCAGGCTCTGCGCGGTGATGCCGAGCAACAGGGCAAGAGGCAATGGGCACAAACTGAAACAAAGGAAGCTCTACTCGATCATCAGGAAGCCCTTCCTTACTATGAAGGTGACCGAGCACGGGAACCGGCTGCCCAGAGAGGTTGAGGAGTTTCCCTCACTGGACATACTCAAAAGCCGCCTGGACAGAATCCTAACTTCTAGGGGGTCCTGCTTGAGCCGGTGTGTTGGACTAGATGACCCCATTGGTGGTCCTTCTCAGGCTTACCCACCCAGTAATTCAGTTATTTTAAAGCATGTCTGGATCAATGCTTTAAGAAATACAAAAACGGAGTTAGCCACGGCATGGCTGATGCCTTAATTAAATTTTAAAGGCAGACCTTTATCCCCAAACGACAGTACAGAATTCAACGGGCATCAATGTACACTTCAACACGCACTGCAGAAATTATTGTTTCTATTGAATTCGCGTGTGTTGCTGAGGCTGCAAACGGTGAATAGCGTGCTAGAAACTGAAGGGAGAAAAACGCCTGACCAGACTGAAAAGCCCGAGACAAAGAGGGTTCGGGAGAAGATCAGGTAACTTCAGCACAAGGACCGACTGCGGGGAAAGAGAGCGGGAGACACGAGAAGGTGTCCCGGGTTCCCGTAGAAGGGGAGCGGATGACAGCCCCGGGCAGCCGCGCGGAGCGGTTCGCGGCTGGCAGTGAAGGTAGGAGCGTGTGGGGGCCGCCGCCTCGGAGGCGCGCCGGGGCGGGCAGTACCTCCCTGCGCCGGGCCGACGGCCTTCGACCGGGCTGCTGGTCCCCCGAGCCGGGTTTGGCTGGCGCAGTGTCGCCTGCCCCGATTTCGGCTCAGAGCCGTGATGCAACAGTTAATGCTGCTACCAAGCTGCCTTAGTATTGTTTTGCTAATCATCATGGTATAAACGGTGATTCACACTGTGGTGCAAGAAGCCTGTAATTTCTTAGGTGTCGTCTTTGTCAATTCTGAAACCATTGTTATCTCACCTGATCTAGCTGAACGATCCATAATTAATTTTTTTTTCTTAGTTGGGATGGAAATTCTACGATGCAGACGATTATCATCCTCTAGAGAATAAAAAGAAAATGGCAGAAGGGATACCACTAAATAATGAGGTACCTTGAATAAGCCCTGAAAGAACTGTCATCTGCACATTTATCTCTGTAACTTCATGCACACCTTGCTAAAGTAGATTGTGGTTTACTATGTGGACTAGTTTGACTGTAAACATAGGTCTGCTTTTGGTGAGGTGACGGAGGCTTCTTGTGTCAAAAAGGATTCTGTGTAAAAAAGTAGTTTATCAAATGCTTGGCAGTTTACAAGGGGTATGCTGCTGTTTCAAGATTTGAGAAATCTACCCCTCTACACTCCACACAGAGTTGCAGTTTTGGATTAGAATCATAGAATTTTAGAATTTCCTGAGTTGGAAGGGACCCACAAGAACCACAGAATCTATTGTGTGGCCCTGCACAAGAAAACTCCAGAAATTTGTTACCTTTCTCTCAAATCACTTTTCATAATTTATCACCGCTCCTCATTAACTTGGGAGGTCCCAGGTGACTGGAGGTTAGTGAGTGTGACGCCTGTCTACAGGAAGGGTTGGAAGGAGGATCCAGGGAGCTGCAGGCCTGTAAGTCTGGCCTCAGTGTCAGGGAAGGTTATGGAACAGATTGAGTACCATCACATGGGATATGCAGGACAACCAGGGTATCAGGCCCAAGCAGGGCTTTGGGAAAGGCAGATCCTGCTTGCACAACCTGACCTCCTTCTATATTCAGGTGAACTACCTAGTGGATGAGGGGAAGGCTGTGGATGTAGTCTTCCTGGACTTTAGTAAAGCCTTTGATGCCATTTCCCAAAGCACACTCCTTGAGAAACTGGCTTCCCATGTCTAGAATGGGGGCACTGTTCGCTGGTTTAAAACCTGGCTTGATGGTCAGGCCCAGAGGTTGGTGAATGGAGCTACAGTTGATTGTTGGTCACTGGTGGGTTTCCCCAGAGATCGGCATCATGGCCAATCCTGGTTAACACCTTTACTGATGATATGGAGGGGATTGACTGCATTTAGTAAGTCTGCAGGTGACGCCAATTTGGATGGAAGGGTTGATATGCTGTAGGATGGGAGGGCTCTGCAGAGGTATCTGGACAGGCTGGATTGATGGGCTGAGGCCAATCATATAAGTTTCAACATGGTGAAGTGGCAGGTCCTGCCCCTGGGTCACAGACCCTGGCAGGACTACAGGCTTTGGGCAGAGAGGCTGGAAAGCTGCCCAGCAGAAAAGGGCATGGGGAGTGCTGGTTGGCAGCAGCTGAATATGAACCAGCACAAGCTCAGATGGCCAAGAAGGCCAATGGCATCCTGGCTTGTATCAGCAATAGTGTGGCCAGCAAGACCAGGACAGTGATTGTCCCCCTGTACTCCGCACTAATGAGGCGACACCTCAAATGCTGGGCTCAGTGCTGGGCCCCTTAATTCAGGAAGGACATTCAGATGCTGGAGCATGTCCAGAGAGGGGCAACAAAGCTGGTGAAGAGTCTGGAACACAAGTCTGTGAGGGAGTTGGGGGTGTTTTTGCCCTGGAGAAAAGGAGGCTCAGGGGAGACCTTATCACTCTATACAATTACCAGAAAGGAGGTTGTGCTGCGATGGGAGTCCGCCTCTTCTCCCAGGTAACAAGGAATAGGACAAGAGAAAATGGTCTCAGGTTGTGCCGGGGAGGTTCAAGTTGGGTATTAGGAAAAGTTTAATCACTGAAAGAGTGGCTAAGCATGGGAGCTGGCTGCTCAGAAAAGTGGTGGAGTCACCATCCCTAGAAGTATTAAAAAAAATAAATAGACACTTAATGCTATGGTTTAATTATCATGGTGGTATTCAAAGGTTGGACTTAATGACCTTGAAGGTCTTTTCCAAGCCTAATGATTCTATGATTCTGAATTGCAGTATGTGCCTGAGAGTGCTGCCCAAACACTTTGGAACTCTGTCTGGCTTGGTGCTGTGACCACTTCCCTGGGGAGCCTGTTCCAGTGCCCAACCCCCCTCTGGGTGAAGAACCTTTTTCTAATATCCAACCTAAACCTCCCCTGACACAACTTCAGGCCATTCCCTTGGGTTCTGTCACGGGTCACCACAGAGGAGACATCAGTGCCTGCCCCTCTTCTTCCCCTCATGAGGAAGTTGTAACTGCAATGAGGTCTCCCCTCAGTCTCCTCCAGGCTGAACAGAACAAGTGACCTCAGCCACTCCTCATACGGCTTCCCCTCAAGGCCCCTTAGCATCCTCATTGGCCCTCCTTTGGATGCTGTCTAATATATTTATATTCTTATATTGTGGTGCCTAAAACTGCACACAGGAATCGAGGTGAGGCCGCCCCAGTGCAGAGCAGAGCAGGACAATCCCATGGACTGGCACTGCTTGAAGTACTAATAGCTTAATGGTACAGCTTGAAAGAAAGGATTTTTCCATTTGCCATCAATTAGGACAGTGGGTTTACAGTTAAAGCCACTTTTCCTGTACAGAATCAGGAAGAATTTTAAAAGTTCATGTCCACTGCTTCTAGAGAAATAGACACTTACAAATGTAGATAAAGACTTTTAAACAAAGAATATAAACTAAACAATGCTGGTGAACACATGAAATCAATCTAAAAACATACCAAGCTTAGAAACAGGGCAAGAGGCAGTAACGGGATCTTTTGAAAAAGACTTTAAGGATTTAGCTATAATAGAAAAATTTTGCAAAGCTCTGACTTTTTTTTTCCCCCCCAAGGCTTCCACTTTTTTCTTTTTTTTTCTTTTTTTTTCCCCCCCTCAAATCTTTTGGGAGAAGTCCTTAGCCAATTTAGATTGGAAAAAAATATTCTAGATTCTGGTTAAAAACTTGGATCTTTCACTAGTGCTTGGAAGCCTGTATGTTGTCTGTAGCAGCACTGTACACTTGAATGACTAAACCATTGGTGTGTGGTGCTCATCAAGAGGAAAGCATCTCTTCTGAAAAATGAGAGGTGCAAAATTGTGAGGGCCTTCTTGTGATGCCATGATGATTTTTTGCCTTTTCATACACCCCTTTTTATATACTCTTTTATATAGCTTTTATGTTTTTTTAGTGCTTTTTAGCCCACATATTTTTAACTCTTAGGTTTGATAACTAGCATAAACCCAATATTCTGTTAAGCCAGGAGACCAAACACCCTGGAAGCCTCGCAGTTAAGGGTCAGAGAGCCCCAGACACCAAGGTCCTCTCCAGAACACATTCTGTAAACTAAGATAGGCCCATCCAGGGGGAAGGTTCCTCGGGATGAGGGGTTCACTCGAGCCTCTCATTGGGGAATCTTTGATAGATATGCTAATTCACAAGGCCTATAACTGTATATGTGATGTGTCGTGTGTGTGCATTTCGGTGTGTGCTCCTCAGCGCATTCCACCCGCATGGAGAGTGCACCTTAAGGATCCTTAAATAAATACCGAGGTAAACCCTTCTCCCTTTTAACCGTGTTTGCCTCTGATTTTAACACCAGGGAAAGGCAACACTTGAATGCCAAGGGGAAGTTATTCTGTAATGACAGTAACGAGAAATTGTTGCATTTATTTGTTCATGTTATAATTTGCTGTGCTCAACCAGCAGTAACAGCATTGAAAGATTAAATGGGAGCAGTTGTTTAGTGCTCATTAAACATGACAGAAGTTTGCGGCAGCTTAAAATTTCAGATTAAATAAGCATTTGATCAATCACTTGTATTGTGTTTGCCTAAGTAATGGGCAAAAGTTTTGAGAAATTGTGGCTAAGGTTACATTTATTTGTGATTGCTACTGACATAAATATAATTACTGCAGATAACTAAATTTAGATCTGTCTGTTCCTGAAAGCTTCAGCTTGGATCCAAAATGGGGATGGGGGTGTGTGTGTGACTCTTTATATGGGAAAAGAAATAACAACTCAAGCCATACATTTGAATAGTATAACAGAAGCAAGAGATAAGTTCACTGTCCTTCAGAGGTTTACAAGGTGCATGCTACACCTGCATACATATTACTCCCTTCATATACTTGTAGGTACGTGTAATATAAAAAGTACTATTCCATTAAAAGCATCTTATTCATAATATGACTAGCACTTCTTATTAGCCTTCAGGCAGTGGTAGCAAATCTATAGAGGAAGAAAGAGATTCAAAACTGAACTTGCTGTACATTTTAATGCTAGTTTTTACCTCTAGTCAAATATCTGAGATGCTAGAAGCAATTGTTTCAAATTTATTTCTCAAGAATTTTTAACTAACTTGTTTTCTTTCTAGGACAGAATTCCTTGGCTTTGTGCATTGCATGATATACTAAGGAGGTAAAAGAATATCTAGTTTTAAAAATTTTTAGCTAAAGACAGAACTACCAAAAGTGTTTTTCCCCATTGCACTGCAAAGTAGAAATGTATGTGGTAGTCTAAAGAAATACTGCAGGTAGTAGTCATTCTATTTTTACTCATCTAAGCTGTCATAATAATTGCTGATGGTGAACCAATCACTGAGAAATAAAGTGGGAAATTGTTGCAATGATGGTTATTTTCTACTATCCATGTAAAAATAATTTCAAGGATCCAGTTTATTAATAAGCCTGACATTAGCTACTTACAAAGAACATAACCACAAAATACACCAATAATAACAGTAGGATAAAATACTGTTATTTTGAGTAAGATACAGTGCCAAGTTTGTTTGACACTACTTGAGTTTGCTTGAGTGTACTCTGCAAATTTGCAGATGACACGAAAATGGGAGGGAGTAACTGATGCAGAGGTACCTTGAAAGGCTGTAGAAACGGATTGGTAGGCATCTTTTAGAAAGTGCGAAATCCTGCCCTTGGGAAGGAACAACCCCAAGCACTGGTACGGACACTGAGGGGCACTCAGCTGGAAAGCAGCAGAAAAAGGTCTGAGGGAGCCGTGGTGGACAACTCAAGTTGGACATATGCCAGCAATGTACTCTTCTGGCAAGGCAGGCCAGCAAAATCCTGCGCCATGTTGGACCAAGTACTGCCAGCAGGTCAAAGGAGGTGATTCTTCCCCTCTGCTTTTGCACTGATGAGGCCACACCTCAAGTACTGTGTCAGTTCTGGGCTCCTCATTATGAGAGAGGCATGGACACACTGGAGAGGATCCAGCAATGAGGAAGGGACTGGAGCATGTTCCAAGTGAGGAAAAGGTTGGGAGGGCAGGGACTGTTTAGCCAGGCTTTACACTTGCTTGTGCACATTAGGTGAGCATACCTCATTTGAGCACAGGTTAATTCAATGAGAAATTTGGATTGATCTGCTGGATCCATTGCTGTATGTTACATGATAGCTCAATGCCACTGCCCAGCTCTGGAAACTTTATAAAACTATACTTTAAAAGAGCCTAATGACAATGTTTAATTATCAGTACTTATTAGTAGCTGAGGCTGTCACTGACCTACCTAGGTGATAATGGTAGATATTAAAAGTTCTTACTTCCCTTTGAACCAAAGTCTGATGACCATAGAATGATTTGTAGATAGGTTTATACCTGATTTTAATTTTATTACAGAATATAGTTTCTTAGGCAGGAATTTTACTCACTCTTCATAGCGACAACTAATTCTGGATTTGCTTTTTGGTGGAACAGACACACCCAAAGTTAAATGCTTTATTTTAAGAAACCTTGTCAGCAGAAAATACACGTGCAAAGCATTCACTGACCTGCAATCTCTTGTTTAATCTGAAATAAGCATATATGCAATGCTGCCAATGAGTTGCAGAAAACAAAATAAAATATTGCAGTTGAATCTGAGACAGTGACAACAGGTATTGAAAATATTGAGTATTTAAGAACAGTGGTCTGTACTGTTTATCAGCCACTTACCTTTAGAGAGAATAGTATAGTAATTTTACAGATAATGGATCAGTGTTTCTATGGATATTTAGTTCCTGCTCTCAGCAGTTAAGGAAATGATCTTGACACTTCCTTGTGCTAGAATTGAATTTAATTTAGGAAAGAATGGTGGCTAATAGACAAGGTCCCTAAGACTGAGATTTTACCAGGAGGTTAGCTAGCCTGACCTCACTTTCAAATCATATCTTTACCTGGATTAGAAATTTGGTTTCAAAAGCCTGTCAAAATTACTCAAATACCACTGTCAAAATGCCACTACTCCCATGGCTGTCCTTCTTGAGGAGCTAGGGCTTGTCTACCTTGTTCAGCAGAACTAACAAGCCATTTTTGTTATACCACATGTAAATATGTAAAGACTTTTGCTTTTTTTTCCTTTTTCATAGAGAAGATGCATCTAGACAAGATGCAGTTCTGGCCTGTTCTGCACTGAAGAAGATGTACAGGCGTGTGTTAATTAGTGGAGCATCTGCAATTGAAAGCAACCAGCCAGAGCAACCAGGAGAAAACCCAGCACTGAAGATCCTCTTTGTTCATTTGGATGGACCCATGGACATCATTGCTGGCCGCCTGGAGAAGCGGAGAGGTCATTTTATGCCACCTGAACTTCTCAAGTCTCAGTTTGATACTCTAGAGCCACCAAGTGCACCAGAAAACTTCATTACTGTCAGTCTAGAAAAACCTCTCCCTGAAATAGTGCTAGAGATTGAGAGCACCATTCTTCAGGGTGAGGCTGTGCTGGAGTAATTTTCTGAATGACACATATAGAAATTCCCTGAAGGATATCAAGGCTATGAGACAGGATTTTAATTATTAAATTGATTATTAAATCAAACCAACTTATTTTTAAGAGCTGGTTTGCTACTCTTGCTTTTTTTATCATGGCTCTGTAAAAGACATATAAGATGTAATTTGGAAGTATTGTTAACTTTTTAAACCCTTCACTCTATGAAGTTAAAATTCTCATTTTAGTAAGAGCATGCTTGTGAAAATCCTGGCAAGGGTCACACAGAGTAATTTATTTTCTTAGTTTTAATATTTACTCTGTCCAACACTGAGATGGGCACATCTGCTATTACAAGATTAAATAATTTACAGCTTTGCTAAAAACAACATCATTTTTCAAGAAGAGGCAGGAACATACATGATGAAGTTCCATACCTGACACTACCCCTGTCTCACTGCCAGATTGTCATCAGGTTCTGTGTTTGTGTCCTTGTTGACCTCATCAGAGCACTGATGACTTCATGACAACTTTCCTGAACTCTTACTGTATGCATTGACCATCAAGCTGAAAAATGTGTGAAAAAAACAGGTAGTGGTGTTGATGCCGTATACAAAACTTAATTGAATGGAGAGATTTAGAAATAAAGCATAAGTGGCATCATTCTGGCTCTGAACTTAAAACTTTCATGTACAAAGCATACACATTGCATTTGAGTGTGAGTCAACCAGTGATTTAAGGTACTGAATGCAAGATTGGTAGACATTTCCTTTTTGAAAACTTACTCTTTCGCACTTGGACCTTCTCCTTCGCTCCCCAGTGCTGGTGGGCACCTCACTGTATGTCCATACAACTACTTTAAAGCTTTTGCTGAAACTATTTCTAATACATATTTTTCTCATCCTTTGATGAAGTTGAGAAGAGAATTCCAAATATGCAATCAGTCACCTAGCTCACAGAATTTAAGGATAAAATCCTTTTTTACTGCCAAGGTGTTTTTCAAAAAGTACTTCATGTCATGTTATACAAAACATGACTTTTTGGCTTAATGTTATGAAAACTTCAGATAGTTTCTGTAAGAAAGGTTTGAGTCTTGTCCGAATGGAGACACTTCCATGTGCTGTCACATATGGATTATTTTTAGTGTGTCATGCAATTTTTTTTTTATTCCTGGGATGATGGATGAACTCTTGTAGAAGAACACCTCATGTCTGAAAGCATCTTTAGTGTAATTTTTACCTGGGTAAGTAGTTGAAAAACATTAGTCATGGTTCTCACTGTGTATGAAAATATTAAGGGCTATGTGGTTTACTAGACAAACTACTGTGCTTAAATTAGTGCAATAAATGGGCATTATCGTCCTGAAAGCAGCAAGTTTAAGACACAGAAATGAGATTTTAGGCATTAATTTACTCAAAAGTGGTCTTTTCCTATTTATTTGTGACCTGAAGGGAGAATACCAGGCAGTTACCAGTTTTAGTCTCCTGCTGTACACTACAGGGTGCTCTCACCTCAGAGCCTGTTTGTTCCAAGAGCCAGGGTGCAAGTTTAAGACACAGAGGCAAAGTTAAGTGTAAGAGACAGGGATGTCTGTCTGCTTCTTAACACCCCCAGATTTCAGAGACCCCTTCAGACCAAGTGACTTGTCAGACCCGTACAAATTTAGTAGCTATGAAAATCACAGACACAGCACTCTCTTGTGGCACCTCTGCTGTTAATGAGGTCTTCGTCTTTTCCAATACAGCATTTTACAAACTGTTGATTTATGTACCCATTATCAAATACAGATCTATGCTCACTTCTTTCACACACAATAAAGCCAGACCAGGACACTCTACAGCAGCTGCATCCTGTCACACAGATACAATCAGACCTTTAAATAATTTATTTTTTAAAAGGGACATTTTTAAATGTGAGTTCTGAGAACGCCAGACTGATTTTCAGATCTACTTGTCAGCATTTATAGAATGCTCACGAAGTGGCTTCACCAACAGAAAATTGTACTCAACAGTTAAAAAAACCATTCTCTTTTAGAGAAGTTTATGTAAGCAGCTTGGGTTTTGGAAGGCTTCTAAACAAAGTAGTATGTTTGTACTTACAGGCAGTTCATTGCTTCAAATTAGGTCAGGGTATTGCTCACTCTTTGCTTCTATGCTGGGAGTATTTCCTTCCCATACCCTTTTAATATATTTGCATTTTGCCTTTACTTAAAAGATACTGCAAAGAAGGTTGCTGTCAACTTAATCATTTGTCTCTTACCTGCTATTCCAAAAGACAAAGCATTACTTCTGTTCACTTACATCCCATGCATGACAAATTAAGAGATTAATATATAAATTATCCCAATACTAACCACATAAAACTACTCTCAGATTTTAATCAAGCTGTGCATGTGTGCAGTGGAAGAAAAAGGTAGCAGAACAATCCCTGCCCAAACACAGTCCTAGAACATTTCGTTTACTTAATTTTGGTTTCATTTGGGTTTTTTGTTGTGAGGGTTTATTTTTTGGTTTTGTTGTTGTTGTTGTTTTTAACTAACACTACTATTCTAGGGATGTCATATTCAGGTTAGTTGGGCAGGCTATTAATATTTAGCACAGCTTATCACAGGATAAAAGTGCTCTGTGTGTATTTTGAAATATATTTAGCAAATGCAGCAAAAATTGAGGAAGCAAAAACCTGGAGTTAGAAATTGCTTTCTCTGTCTCTAAGCACAAATTATCTATGCAACATACATGCACTGTACATCCTCAAGAATTTGTGCTAAGCACAGTTAGTAACGTGCTGTGTAAATACTGTACCTACTACAGCATAAACATTTTTCAGTGCTAAAATGAGGAAAAATGAAATGCTATCTATTTCAAACTGCACAAGTTATCTATACAAGCAAAGGAACAGACTAGCTGCCTGCCACCTCAACTATAAATTGAGATGGTTATTTATTTTATTAATAATATTTATTTTATTATGCAGTATATTTGGTTTGTGTGGCCACGTTGTGCTAGTGCGGGGGGCTACAGGGGTAGCTTTTGTTAGAAGCTGCTGGAAGCTTCCTCCACGCCCTGTAGAACCAATCTCAGCTGGCTCCAAGACAGATGTGCTGCTGGCCAAGGCTGGGCCAATCAGATATGGTAGTAATGCTCCTGTGGTAACAGACTTAAGAAGGGGGAGAAAAAAGTAATTGCACATATGTAACTGTGGCCAGAGAAGAGTGGGGTGGGAACACGTGAGAGGAACAACTCTGCAGGCACCAAGGTCAGTGGAGAAAGAGGCAGAGCTGGTGCTTCACACACTACAGCTGAGGTTGCTCTGCAGCGTGTGGTGCAGACCATGGTGAGGCAGCTGTGCCCCTGCAGCCCAAGAAGGTCCATGGGGATGCAGAGATCCACCTGCAGCACAGGAGGAGACCCACACTGGAGCAGGTGGATGCCTGAGAGGAGGCTGTGACCCCGTGGGAAACCTGTGCTGGAGTAGGGTCCTGGCAGAGACCTGCACACCTGTGCAGAGAGGAGCCCATGTTGGAGCAGGTTTCCTGTAGGACCCTGTGGGGGACCCACACTGGAGCAGCCTGGCCTTGGAGGACTGCGCCCCATGAACAGTGACCCACATTGCAGCACTTTGTGGAGAACTCTTGCCCATGAGATGNTGCAGCCACTGAACCAAGAAGAGAATTGGGCAGACCACATCCTTCACGAAACTATATCTTGCAGTCATGTTCCCAATAGTGAATGCACACATTTTAAGTCTTTTAAATTATATCTGCCAGTTCACATTACTGTAACTTCTAGATTTTTTGGTTTTGGCATCAGTTACTTTTTCTAGCAGTAGTTTGATGGTCAGGCAAGGCAGTTTTGCAGACAATCTTGTCAGGTCACTTGGTCCACAGTAGAGGAAAAGAAGAAACCAGGAAAATGAAGAGACGACCATCAGGCACACATGCCCTTCTGGTCCAAAATGCAAGCTGCAGATTTCAAATAAAAGTTATCAAAGTGCTCAGAGTTAATGGTAAGATTCCTTCTGAAAGAAGAGGTAGGTGATAACTCTGAAGAGAGAATTTTAAAGAGAGATGGATTAAGGGGCAAGGGGGGGAAGTGGGGAGGGGTGCACACAGATCCATTGTAGCATGTTCTTAAACCAGTGGGTTTTCTTTCATGATTGAAGATGAAATAAAATGTCTATCCTATCTATAAACCTTGTTGTGCTTGCTGTGTTTTCCAACAAAACTAAAACTTCCATTAAAAACAGCTCGGTGTTTTTACCACTACTTATCATAAAGTTAAGTTTAGTTGACAATAGTTACAGATAAACAGTGATTCTACTTCAAGAAGTAAGCTTAGCTGAAGGCTCAGTGTAGAACTTAAGTCAAACTTCATCTCTTGCTGAATTGCAATGGAATTTTACTTCAAATGTAACATCTCTTAGTTTGTAACATGCAACTGAAATGCTTACAAAGGGTGAGCTGAATGTTGTCTCGAGAAAGTATTTGTGCTAGTTAGATTCATTGATTTAGTGTCTTGGTAAGAACTGTTCTCTTCCCCACATCACCCTTGCCCGTCCATCTGACAGTAGACTTTTTGGATGTCATGGACTGTATTCTCAAAAACATCTGCCTATTGAATGAGGGGGCCTTAACTTCTTTTAACTCAAGGTCCCAGAAAGGCACACTTAAGTCGAACTAGTTTCTTTGGAGATCCTAATAGTCACTGTGAAAGTAACTGTAAAAAAGTACAGATTTTTCTACAGAAACTACTTGCTCTCCATCCTTTCTTATCAGAGGGGCCTGTAACCTCCCTCTGCCATGCTAAAGGTCAGAAAGAAATTACAAATAGAGGCAGGTCCTTGCTTGGAACAACAGGCAGGATGCCTCCTTGCCCATCTATCTCACCCTCCCTTTAGGTGCCTCTCTGTACAATAGTTACAGATAGGAAGCTCATGCAACAGATGATGAGGATGAAGGTCCCTCTCCACCAGAGGTGTTATCAAGGCCAGAAAGGCCTACAGCTCGTAACAAGATCAGTTCCATGAGGAAGAAAATAATGGTTGTAGTGGTAGATGGTTCTCTTCTCAAGGGAATGGAAGATCCAATGCACTGGAAGGATACTCCCCTCAAGGAAGCCTGCTGCACCCCTGGGGTCAGGGTTAAGGATGTCACCAGGAAATTTCCTAGCCTGGTACAGTGCTCAGACTACTACCCACTGCTGATCCTCCATGAGAGTGCTGATGAAGTCAAAACTTTTAGTCAGTCCAAAGGCCATCAAAAGAGACTTCAAGGCCTTGGGACAACTGGTGAGGGAAGCAGGGGCACAGGCTATTTTTTCCTCCATTCTTCCATGTGCAGGTAGTGACTGAAAGAAACAGATGGATCCAGTCTACTAACATGTGGCTCTGAAGCTCGTGTCACTGCCAAAATTTTGGGTTGTTTGACAGTGGGATGGCTAAGATAGCACCATGCTTGCTAGTATCAGATGGGATCAGAAGTATCACCTCTCTCAAAAGAAGAAGAGGGTCTTTGGTCAAGGGTTAGCAGGAGTCATTGATACAGCTTTAAACAAGTTATGACTGGGAGGAGGGAGGTATCATGCTATTTAATAGTGATAAGGTGTGGGATGACTTGCCATCATATTTCTATCAGGTGCCAGAGGCTGGAGAGGGATTGCAGGTCAGCTGGAGAACACCTGGAGGGCAGCACAAAGGGATTCCACCCACTCCAGAGGGAAAGTAATTTTCACTGGGTACCCAATTAAAATGCCTCTATGCTAACACATTCAGCACAGGGAATAAAGTAGAGACATATATGCACGCCTGCAGGTCTATGATTTTACTGGCATCATGGAAACATTGTGGCAACTCCTATGACTGGAGTGTTGGAATGGAAGGATACACTCCCTTCAGGAAAGACAGGCAGGGGGGATGAGGAAGAGGTGTCAACCTCTCTGTCAGTGACCATCTGGAGTGCATGGAACTCCACCTGGAATGCATGGAACTCCACCTGGAATGGACGAGGAGCTAATTTAGAGCTTATGGGTGAGGATTAAAGGAAGGGCAAGCACAGGTAACTTTATAGTGGAGGCCTGCTACAGGCCACCTGACCAGGACGACCAAGCCAATGAAGCCCTCCACAGACAGAGAGGAAAAGCCTCACATTCACAAGCCCTGGTCCTCATGGGGGATTCCAACTACCGCAACAGCCATGTGGAGGACCAGGCATAAGCACCTTCAGTATGTTTTGCCTCAAACATTCTGACTGTTGCAACAGGGAAGTTTTGACTGGATTGAGAGGGTCCTGCAGAGGTGCGGCAGTCAGTGCTGTTCTGAGCCAACTTCCGTTTCAGTTGTTAAGCTTGCAAGTCTGTCTGCCTTGAGACTCATGCTTAGTGCACCTGGGTCAAAAGAAGGGTCAAGTCCAAGACAGCTCACTGAAAGGGATTCCAGGACACCACAGTCCCCTAACTCCCTCTGACTAATTTCCTGGAGGGCTCTTTAAAGATTGACTGTGCACATGTGCACAATACAGCACAAATGGCACAAAAAAAAATCTGTTTTACATGAGAGGCATATACCAGGTAAACTGTAAAAGGAAGTGGATTGGTCCCCAGTGTTCTCTCTCTCTCTGTCGACCCCAGATCCAGACCATCCACAGCAGCAGGACCAATGCTGGATCTAATGACTGACCTTTTTCTTTCTCTTTCTCTGTTTTCCATCTATTCTCTCCTGTTTTTTCCCAGCAATCACATTCAACCACTGAACTCAATACCTGAAGTTTATTGTGAGATTTGGGAGCTAGTTTGAAAGTTTGTTGTAGAAGTTGGAGAGCTTGTCAGACAACACTTTTACAGCTAAATAGTGGGCTAACTGCTGGAGTTAAGGCTACTCTATAAACCAGTAAGAGCTCCCTGACGTGTGGACTTTGTTGAGAGAGACCAGAATTTACAAGAAACATCACACCCACCTCAAGGTTGTGACAGCCTCTTGGAGGCTGTCACATGTATTCCAGGAGGTTCATTGATGACAATTTCCCTCTACAACTGATAAAGGAGCCAAAGAGGAGAAGTGCTAGGCTGGACCTTGTTCTCAGCAACAAGGAACTGGTGGGGAATGTGGAGCCCAAGGGCAGGCTGGGCTGCAGTGACCATGAAACAGTGGAGATTGAGATCCTTGGGGCAACGAGGAGAGTGAGAAGCAAGGTGAATATGCCGGACTTCAGGAGAGCTGAATTTGGCTTCTTGAAGGATGTCCTTGGTAGAGTGCCATGAGACAGAGCCCTGGGTGTAGAGAGCTAGATGATATTCAAGGATTGTTTCCTCAAGGCTCAAGAATAATGCATCCCAATAAAGAGAAAATTAGAAAGGAATGTCAGAGGCCTGTATGGATGAACAAGGAGCCCCTGGACAAATTTAAAACACAAACAGGTAGCTTACAGAGCACAGAAACAGGGAAAGGTTGCCAGGGAGTAATACAGAGAAATTGTTGAAACAGCCAGGGAGATGAAATTATTTTTGTTATTATTAGTATAATGAGGGAGAGAAAGAGAGAGAAGAGTAAAACCTAAGAGAAACAAATGATGCACAGTACAGTGGCTCAGCAGCCACTGACTGATGCCCAGCCTGTTCCCTTCACTGGCAGGTGCTCCAGCCATACTGCCCAAGTTGCAGAAGGTGAAAGCAGGGAGATGGTTAGGAAAGCTAAAGCATTGACAGAAGTAAATCTGGCCAAGAACAACAAGGGTAACAAAAATCTTCTTTAGGTACATTAGCACTAAAAGACTAGGGGAAACGTGGCTCTTTTCAGGAGGAAGACCTGGTTACACAGGACATGGAGAAGGCTGAGGTACTCAATGACTTTATTGCCTCAGTCTTCACCAGCAAGTGCTCAGCCACACTGCCCAAGTCAGAGAAGGGGAGAGCAGGGACTGGGGAAATAGAGAACTGCCCTCTGCAGGACAAGATCAGGCTTGAGAACATCGAAGGAACCTGAAGGTGCACAAGTCCACTAAACTGACAAAAAAGAGCAACAAAAAGCAGATTAATTTAATCTTTTGTTCTGCTATCCCCACTTCACCTAAGCTAGAAGTCTTCAACATCATCCATCTCTTACTCTCCTCCCTGCACCTCACATCGCAGTTGTTTACTAATTTTAGCACAGAGCTGGTAAATATTCCCAGAGCTTGAACTCACTCAAATGTTCCAAGGTGGACAGTCATCTTGATTTTTAGGTAATGATCAACTGCAAACACACTGAAACAAGATGCTTAAATATTTTTTTAATTCATTTATTACCTGTGCACAAGAGAAGTAACTACCAATAGAAACTCAAAAGCTATACAGTATTTTTTTACTTGGTGGTTAAACGTAATTAGAGTATCACATGACCATGAATAAAAGTATTTTCTCCAATTACAAATCGGAATACATGTTAAAATCTCAGTGGAACAAGCCAAATAGCCATAGAAGCAATTCCAGAGCACAAGGCCGTGGCTCTTTAATTTGCACAATGACAAAAGTAATTTACAGTTAATCTGTGAATATTGAGATAATGTTATAATGCAAGTTTCTGTACAGTTAAATGTAAAGAGACAACCAGAACAGTAATTCTAGTATATTTTAACTGAAGTTGCTTAAGCATTTTTTCCCAGATAGTTACCAAAGATCCTGGAAGATTCTACACCAAGTCCAAGTCCTATGACTTTTTTTGTCCTGGTTTTTTTTTTGTGTTGTTTTTTGTTTTGTTTTGGTTTTGGTTTTTTTGTGGGTTTTTTTTGGTTGTTTTTTTTTTAGTTTTTTTGTTTGTTTGTTTTTTCATTACTTACAATTTCACTCTATTGTAATGTGTAAATCTCTAGAAATGAGCTCTGTTGTACATATTGTGTTTATACTTTGTACATTAAAGCAAAAGATGGTAGATTACTCAAGTGGTATAAATCTTCCAGCATTTTGCTAGTCAAGAAAAACAAAACATGCCAAAATCACAATAAGCAGTATTGGTACCCACAGCTTCAATTAAATTGTTTCCTTTTTAATTTGTAACCTACATAAATTACTACTGAAGGATACTGTTTAAGTAGTAAATAAATCGGCCATTTGTAGGTCAGACAAAACTTGTTCATCCAACTGTGAAAGCTGATACTGTTTCCAAAAAATCACAAATAATGCAGAACAAAAGAACTGATGCACTCAAAGTGAAAATGCATTGATTCCCACTGTCTGAAGAAAACTACTGCACTCTTCCTTCAAATGCATCAGACTGGTTTTAGTTATAACAAGACAATCCCAAGAGTCAGAATGAAATAAAGCAATTTGAAAGATTTAAGAGCTGTTATCAAAAATAAATTACATTTTCTCAAGTTAAAAGAAACACTGCTATGAAGGCTGAGAGCCAAGCAGCCTTTCAATAGCTGCATTGATGTCTCCTCCTGTTGCTATTAGTGCTTGTAAATTTGCTTCACGGTTCAGAAAGCCCATTGCGCTCAGCTGTTCCAGTTGTTGCTGAAATCGAACTTCTGGATTTTGTAACTGCTAAGAACAAAATTTCAAGCTATAAAAGCATAATACATATTTAGCAAAATACAGGATTTAAACATAGGAGGGTTCTGCACCACTCAGTCTTTTCCAATTTTTGACTATACCTTGTTCAAGTTACAAAATATATATTCAGACAAATTCAATTAACAGTTGAAGAATTTTTTTTTTAAGAAGTCAGCACCATCAAATTATCTACACTTATATAACATTCCTGAACTCCAGGAAAAACTGATTGTTTTATAGAGGAGGATTCAAATCAAATTGGGTACATGTATCTCCCATGAACAGTTTCTCAAAGATATGCATCTAGATGTTTTTTTAAAACAAAACAGAGTTCAACCTAGCAATGTGAAACAGCAAAGATTATGTTGTTGTCAACAATACTGAACATCACAGGTTTTATTTTTCCTCGACATGAAGATCACCTCTTTTGTAACACTCCCAAGTATTTGATGACTAAAATTACCAAAATCCTAGAAAGTTTGAGTTTAAGGCAAACTGTTAGCTGTGCTTTATAGAAAGATCCTGTTTACACAAACTCATGGCAAAATTCTGCATTGTCTCAATGGTATGACCTTCAGAAGCATGTTTTTAGTCAGAACTACTACAGGAAGATTATATTCTGCAAAGTAACATCTTAAAATCAGTGACTCAGTTTAGATTAGTACACAGAACTTGTGCACCTATTGCTAATTTTCCTTTTGTTTTAATTCAGCAGTTTCGTACATCAAGAAATTACCACCCAAATTTAAAATTTGTATATGGTTCCATACCAATGAAACAAAACAGAATGTTGACTCAGAAGGGTAAGATTTGGAAGCATAAGTGAAAATACATAAGAATCTGTTTTGCTACAGTAACACTGACCACCACTTTCTCATGGTTACGTAACAAGAGAAAAAAGTCTGTCAGAGCAGCAAAGCTGAACTAACTCAGCCCATGTTAATAGAGAAGGAAAAAGCAGGACTGCCCTTTCCATGAGCAGTCTGACATTACAGTGCGTATGTACCATGTGTGAAGGTGCTGCTTCACACAGCACTCCAGAAAGCTAACAGCACGGCTCCTTTAAAGCCAGTCTTGCTCACCACCCTATGACTACGGCAAAATTGCTACTGGAGCTCACTGGAAACCCTTAATCCCTCTACGGTAACAAAACGCACTGCAGTCTGGACCTGCAGGATGTTAGGGAAGCCATACAAGAAATTCTGGCTCCAAACAGGCAGTATGACTATTCTGAAGAAGGGGACAGAGGCTTAGTTATCTCTAAAGAATAACCGTCATCAATACAGGCAAAGAGCACAGAGGTAACACTGTTCAATATGCTTAAGCTTTACTCTTGCCTGAACCCACACTACGGTTCTCAGTGAATCTTATCATCTCAGTCTGCCTCTATCTTTACAAGCATTTCAGAACTCAATGGGATGAAGATGAGTATGTAAAAATCAGCTGTTCAGAGGACACTTTTACTCAAACTGGATATTTTTTCAGCATTTACTTGCACAGCTGCAATAGCGCTTTTCAGCCTCCTCTACCGACTTTTGACCAGAAGCATCCAATGGGCTCTCCTCTAAACTATCTGCCTTCTTTCCAGTGTTTTACAATTAAAAATAAAGTAAAAAGTAAAAACATCTAGAATATAATGATGTAGCTTACCTGAGCATTTGCACCAGCAAGTGCCTGCAACATCTGGTGGACAAACTGTTGATGACCAGGTTCAGCAGTTCCTGAAGCTGGACTTGTATTTTCAGTGGAAACAGAACTAGGTACAGTGGACGCTGTAGGAGCTCCGCTGCTCCCCACTCCACCCAAGCCAGGATTAAATCTGTATAAATTACAGGAAAAGAAATACACCTCTTAAATAATAAATACTAGTTTGTCTCTTTTCATTAATTAGTGGGTACAAATTCTGTCAAAGAGAGAATAACAATTTGAGTAAGGTACTGAGACTAAGACCAGAGTTATCACTGTTTAGAATTGCACAGCAGACAAAAACGTGATAGGTTCTAAAATAAGTTTAAAGTAAAAAAAGGCAAGAGGACAAATCTTTAATAAAGACTGTATAAATCCCTAAATCTAAAAAGAATGAATAACACAAGGAAAGACTTCCTGCCTAAATTTGTAAAATCAATTCTTACCCTGGTATAAGCCCCGGTGCTTCTGTTGCTAATGTCTGCAAGCCCTGCTGAATCTGTAGCAGAGCCTGCATTGCTCTGGGGTTTGACATAGCTGATAACGTGTCAGGATTCTGCATCTACAAAAAGGAGAGAAACTCTTCATTATATGTAGATGTTCCAAGGTAATTTTTATTGCTAGATGTCTTATAGAATCTGACATAATTTCAGAACTTGGCTTTCGATTTTGTAGTTGAAAATTACAGGAAATCCTTCAGTTATTTTTTCTTCTGTGAGAAAACTTCCATAGAAGGTGATCAATGAACTCTGCAGATGTAGAAAAAGCCTTTCAAATGAGAATTATACAAGAAGTATTTTTCATTACAGATCTCAATCTTCCAAGGCCACAAGACTGTATTGGTACATTATTCTAGAATTAGTCTCCTATATCATACTATTGGTAAGCAACATCACTGAACAAGATGAAATTTGACCAACAAATGCCTAAGAAAAATCAGTAAGTTCCTTTTTCCTAGCTAATTTCAGATCACAGCAATTTGACTGTGACTATTTGTACATATCTTCTTATCTGTAGTGCCCTTACAGCCTGAAATGTAAACAAACACACTGCAAAATATACCAGCAAACAAATGTATAACATTCAAGGGTTCGTAGTCTACTGTGACTTCAATTACAAATTGGCTTTCACATCCACAAATAAATTAGAAGGTAAATCCTTTTCACTTCTGAAATGAAACATCCAAAACCCCCATTATTTAGACACAAACTCAAAACTAGTGGCTTATGCTCACCTTTGATAGAGATGCAACAAGTAAGTGAAAAGTAATGTTTCAGTTACAAATAGTACAGTGCTGGTAATCAGACCTACTTCAAATAGCAGATAGGCTTACTAATCTTAGCATCTTTCCCCTGGCAACTAGACCAGATTACTTTTGCTGAAAAACCACATTCAATTAATGTAGAAATCATAGATTAAGATGAAACTTCCTCTGGTGCAGAGCAGAACTGCAGAATAGGACATGAAGAACTCTGATCTGGAGTATGGGTGCCTAAAAAGACTTCAGAAGAGCAAGTTAATATTCTCCATTCATCTCTTGGACTTTTACCTTCATGATAGCTAAAAGTCAAAGAATAACTAAATGTATAGTAGATGGAAAAGATTACTCAAATTTCAAAGAGATAAACATTTTGGGGTCTCCAAAGAAAGCTGCTGCAACTACTTTATGAAAATATTTCTATCATGACTTACTGTCTGATATTTGAAGCTGTCTTACATAAATGGTGGCCCAACAATTCTTAGAGCACTTAGGTGACCTGGATTTCATTTCTATTAATGCTATTAATTCCAGCAGCAGACATTCTTTCCTAGTTCTGCCAGGCAATTGCCCTTAATTGCAAAAGATGCCTTCTATTATGCAGATTCCATGGTTTCTATCTCCCAATCCCATAATATAAACACCAGTAGATAAGCAAGAAAACACAAGTTGAAATATTACCAGCATTCTGAGAATACCCAGATATTTCTCCACTTCAAACCTCACCTGCTAATGCTGTTAATCATCTAACTTCAGACAGTGAATACAACAGAAAACTATTTGTGCAGATAAACCCCAAGGTGATAATAACAGGAGATACCCAAAGGAAACAGAAATGATTCCTACTGCGCCTTCATTTACGTTTTGAAATCTGTGAGTAATTAATGCGGTACTAGTTCTTCAGATACTACTGAGTCATTACAAAGCAGTGGCAATATGAAACACCACAGCCATTCATGTGGTTCAAACAATACAAACAGTATCTTCTGAACGCTGAACTTGCTGCTATAATTCATGTATATGCTCATTATTTTAGTCATAAAAACTGTGTGCAGTCAGATCTTGGCAATGCATATTTACATTGATTTGCAAGGACTGCCTAATGACAGAATTCATGCAGTGGATTAGGCTTTCAATTCCTAAAAAAATCTTGCTTGCTACTATTTAAGGAATACAGTACTACTATACCCTGTGGCAACTAATACCAAGCAGATACCTGAGCTGCAAACACAACGTTGGTATGAGAGGAGGACAATGGTAGAGCACTCTTTACAGGAAAGACTTCAGAACCCACTTCTTTTAAATTAGCTAATGACTTGGGTCTTTCAGGGCATGCTGTAGGACCTATTTTCCAAATATTTAAGGCAGGTTTGAAGAGGCATGAGAAAAGCATAGTGAAACTTTAACTAGTAGTGTGAAAGGTACTATTCTTTCTAATTTGTGAAACGAATCTTTTCACAAACAGGTGTTTTCTGACTGGTGTGCAATAAGAGCATTTATTCTAAGCTAAGAAGCAAGAACAAATCTTAGTGGTTGTGCTAGTCATAGATAAGTCAGGTTTAACTTTTGAAAGAGAAGGAGACATTAAGTAAGAATATTATCAAAGGACAATCTAACTTAGTATCTAAAGTTAATAAGAATACATTACAGAATCTAGCTATTAGCCAAATCAAAGACAGGCACCAGTTTACTAAAAATATTGCTCATTGACTTGAAGACCTTTATTAAGAGCTAGTATCTCATCTTACTTGCTGAAGGAAAGTTGGAAGTTGTTGTCTCATTTGTTCCTGAAGTTGAGGATTTCCAACAAATAAAGGATTATTCAACATCATCTATAGGACAAAAACATTTAACTTCAAAGATCAAGCAGTAAAAACCACTGGAGGTTTTAAAACAACTACTGGTAATACAGTAATAGTCTATGAAAATTACCTCACAGAACAATAATCATCTACTCCTTTGGCCAAAACTTTCTGGGGATGTTTGTCTTTTTTTTTTGGTTTGTTTTGCTTTTGCTTGGTTGGGGGTTTTTATCTTGTAAATGAATGAAATTCCAGATACAAACGAGGTAGTCTTGCCAAGTATTACAAGAAAACCCTTTTCTGTTCAGCCTCCTCTACAAATCTAAGTAATAGCTTTGCTGTACATATCACCTGAAGTGAAGGATTTCCAAGTGGGTATTTAACACTGAAAAGATAATATAGTATTTTTTTCAATCTCAGTTCAGAATTTGACTTTCAATATTACTGCTTTAAATAAAATTTGAAAGCACTTCTACAACACCATTCATAAAACAGCATCTCCATTTTTACAGTGAGCACAGGTCACAAACAAGAAGTTAAAACCAGAGTCATATCTAAATATGGCATCAAGTCTCCTCCCTTCACTTCTCCCAAACTAGTGGGGTATTTATTTACTGTTAGCTCTACCTTAATTTATAATCAAAGCATTTGTTTTGTCTGTTTCTTATGCTGGATCACAAGTTTTGGGCTGTACAAAAGATACACAACCCTACATGTTATTTTAGAAGCACGTCAGGCATGATATCCAACTACAAATTGAAGAAACTCACTGCAATAAAATGTTAAATGTAAGCAGGTAATAATTTCAGTGAGTTAGGAATTAACATTAAAAACTGGCCCATTTGCCAAAGGCAATTGTTGAGCTTTTGGGTTTTGTCTTTTTTCACTTTAATACATACAATATATTACTATACCAAATGCAATTTACCTGTACTGCAAGATCAGGATTCTGGCTTAATGACTGCATCATGCTTCTCATGTAGGGTGCAGACAACATATTCTGCATAAGTTGTGGGTTTTCTGTTATCTGCTGTAACAAGCTCTGCATTCCTGGTGTGTTGAACATACCAGCTTAAAGAAAAGTTAAAGAGCACTTTAGTAAACATCCTGACTACCATCAGAGAAAGCAGACTATCTAAACCCAGAATATAACCACTTGGTTTTCATGAGTTTAAGACCCTGAAATATACCTCAGCGTGCTTCTGCTTACACAGACACATCTACCCCATAAGTTAAGACAGACATTGTATCCAACACGCACTCCCATCCAAGTATCCACATTATTAGCTGTTTTCCCATTTGCCTTAGAACAGAAAAAATACTACAATTCATCTACAGATTAATTACATTTGTTATTTTAAGGCAGTATACAAGTATTATTATCACTCAGATTATTTTTCTTTTTTTTTTTATTTCCCCTATTTTTCTGCAGAGGACTTTGTTAACAGTAAAACATTCTACAAAAGTAAATAGCAATAAAAACTGAATGAAAAACTCTCTTCCTAATGAAAGAATCATTTCAGCAAGTTTCCAAGTATGTGCAAATATATACAGTTGCAGTAAAAAACGCACCTCCAAGTCCAGGTCCCAAATTCAGTCCAGTTGAGCTCTGTCCCGTAGTGCCTGAAGTGCTATTTTCAGCATTACTGCTGCTACTGCTCTCACCACTAGTTCCAGTATTTGTCGTGGAAGTCTGTGAGCTGGACTGAGGAGCCCATGGATTTGGCAGAGGATCTCTATTTTCTGTACGAGATGGCTGATTGTCCCCTCCTGCTGATGCATTGCTTACTAAAGAAGCAAATGGGTTACCTCCAAACTACAGAGAAAGGAAAGCAAACACATATCATCTACAAATTTCTAAATGATACATGAAAATAAACACTTATGGCTTTTAATCAGTTATACTCAGCATTCTACAGTAATTAAATGCAAATATTGCGAAAAGACACCAACACTGAGAGACACTAGGATCCCCCAAAAAATTAAATCACATTTCTTTTTGAAAGTAGTGTTGCTACTACATTGTATTTTGATCACAGTAAAATTGTATCTTGCATACTGCTTTCTGACTTTAAAGTCTTCTGTTCTTCCCACCTTCAGTTAAAAGTTACTAAACACACCCTTAAAAGGATTTTACTGGACCTCCAAATCTTAGGGCAAAGAATTAAAGGAATTAAAAATTAAGTAATAAACAAATCTATTAACTTTAAAATAGCTTCTCATCACACAAAGTGATAGCTGTATTTCTTCAGGCTCAGAATAACACAGCATTTTTAAAGCTCTTTCCTCTCAAGAGTAAAAGGCTGCAAAGCAACTTCAAGTTTCAAGAAGTGTTTTGTCAAGTAAACATCTGGAAATTTAAATTACTTAAATTCTTTTATTTAAAAAAATAAATATTTACTTTCCATGTAATTTGTAATCTTTTCTCACCTGCTCCTGCGCTGCGTTCAATATTGGCTCCTGAATGTCTGTGTACATACGCCTCAAGGCATTGTATCCCCCTGGTATACTTTCAAGGTTGCTCAAGGCTCGGTCCTGGTTTCGCATCATTTCCTGCATCATTGCAGGGTTTCTAGCAAGTTCTAGTGTCTAGAGAAGTGGAACGTTTAATCTGTATTAATAAGAAATCCATTCTAAAGTGAAAATGTCAGCATTTGGCAATATCTCAGTTATCCCTGTCTAACCCAGCTTAAAATTGTGATCAAAGCTGAATCAACCTGTCAGCTTAGCATGAGTCAACACAATTCGGTATTTAGCCAGCATTCTACCACAACTGGTTAGGTCAGGAAGACTGGCTAAACATAAGAAAACCTCTGAACGAGCTATTCTTTTCTTTCTTTATCTTTTCCACACAACGTACTCTCACCATTTCTAACATCACTACAGCAGGCAGACTATAGTATGAAATTTAAAATAAATACATACAATTTCAAAAGCATCTATTAATCTCTTTGCGTTTTGATACATTTTACCACACAACTAATCTTATTTATCTTTTAATTTTAAAAACATCCAGAAGTACCCACAGCAAGACACAATGAAAATATGCAGTATCTTGGAGAAACACTACTTATGGTAGAATTGCTGGTTAGACAGCAGGTTTCAAGGACAGACAAGCACATCCAATTCCAGCCTCAGAAGACATGACGACACAGTATTCAATGACTTTCAAAACCATGCTGCAGATTTTCTGAATTATCAGTCTATTTTGGATATTAACAACTAGAAATGTAGACACTGGTTGTCTGTGGCAACCTTTTACAGGTTTTGAATAAAACTGAATACTTCAAGAATGTTTACACACTCCACTAAGCACGTCCAATTCCTGCTCTGTTGTTTACAGTAACACAGAATCACAAATCATGAACTAATAGATCTTTCTACATACCTGTCTCATTATATCTGGATTATTCAGCATGTGACTGATTTCTGGATTTCTCTGTATCAGTTGCTGCATTTGAGGGTTAGCCATAATTAACTGTCTCATCAGGTCAGGATTTGAAAGCATGCTCTGAACAAATGGATTTTCCATTATCTGAACCATCATTTCTGGGTTGGACATAAGTTGCCGTTGCATCTGACTTTGCAACTCTGAGAAGTTTGAAGTATTTAAGCCCAGGCTACTCAGACCTGCCAAACCTCCAAGGCCACCTTTAAGAGAATGAAAAAAATGTGACTGACTTTACTTCCAATAACATCCAGATTCTTTCTAAATACAAAATACTTGAACATATCTCATACTTCAAAATAACGAAAATGAATGGACAGTCCTATCTTTCCAAGGCTGTTAAGGAGTTACCCACCAAGAGTTCACTTCCTTAAATAATGAGATACATAACTAAAAATCCAACAGACTTTATTCTTAAATAAAATTTGTTATAATTCTAACAGTTTTTCTTCTCGTTTTCCAAAGCCAAGATACAAGAGATGTTTGAGTTTGGGGGCTTTAGGTCCATGTCCCACCCCCTCCAGCAACACTTAATAATTGCATTTGTAATAATCACTTATCTGTCTCCTCTTGGTTAGATTATAACCAAGAGAGAACTCCCATGATAAGTTATATTCCCTATTCTAATTAAAAGCAGAGTTCCTCTTGGTAGTAGTGCACCAAGAGCTAATTATGTTTTGAATTCTTGTGCTTTGCCAAATCCAAATAAAAAAAATCAGAAGGTACTAGACAGACCAAAGAACCATTTAAACCTAAGAAATCATCTGCTTACTATAACTGGCTTTTCCAATTCTACCTCTTCCCCACTCCCAAATGAATAAAAAAAGACAAAAAAGAATGAAACAAAACCCCACCACAACTATGGAAATAGGTTATAATTTTTAAGTCAATAGACTGCAGTCTCATAATTCCTGAAAGCGAAGACTCATAATACTATCAGACTTGAAACCTGAGAAATACTTAATTGTAAGATTAGCAGCAATTTTGTTGCTTTTATTGCAGATCTTGGCTTCATGTTACAAGTCCAACTTCTATGATTCATCTATATTCAGATAACAAGAATTCAGATGCACTTTTAAGAAGTGCAAGGACATCAGAAGAAATTTCATTACCCATAGTGCCAAAATATAACATCAGTAGCACCTTACCACTGAAGGTGAAACAGTGAAGTTGCTACAACTACAAATCTGAAGTTTGTGGTGAAATATTGGTACAGTTTATCCAGGGAGGTGATGGATGCCCCACCTCTGGAAACATTCAAGGTCAGGTTGGATGGGGCTCTAAGCAACCTAATCTACTTAAAGACGTCCCAGCTAATTGTAGAGAGGTTGGACTAGATCACCTTTAAAGGTATCCCATCCAACCCAAATCATTTTGTGATACTATATAAAACAAAAAACAACTTTCCTCTGGTAACTGAATGATCAGAAACCTTCTACAACCAATTCAATACACATCTGTAGTATGTTTTTTGGCTGGTGTGTTTGTTTGGGTTTTGTTTTTAAAGTTCTGTCCACATTGTAACAAAGCTTTGGGGATAATTACCTGAATCCAAGAGAAGATACCCACCATGCTACCCAACAAGTATTCTTACCCAAGCCAAAAGGGTTACTATTTGTTGAAGATGATGTTGAGGTACTACTGCTTGATGTTGATGTGGTAGCAGTACTCCCAGTGCTGTTTGCCTGTTGAGCTGGGTGGTCTTGTGATCTAAAAAAGCAATTTTAAAACTTTACAGAGTGTAACAAGTTATTCTAAGTGGTGTCATTAAATGTAGGAATAGTATTACACTTGAGAATCTTAAATCACATTTTGATTCTTGGTCAAAACCCAGTTATTTCCAGATGGCTTCCTGTAATAAATCTTTCTCAGACACCTGTCACGTCACAGTAGTTTCAAATAGTAAAAAAACAGATGGGTATCACTGCAGCCATTACCACCTTCTCATCATACCCTGTGATGCCTGCCAATGAACTGTTTTCTTTGTCCTTACCTTGCTTTAAGGATGCATGCCTTATTTCACTATGCTCATATACTACTGATAACATGCCCACACCTTAAAGAAATAAAGCCTAACAAATTTAACGTGGAATTTACTTCATGCCACATCTCTACTAAGATGTTTTATTGAATGTGAAATTCAGTTAATGTCACATTTTATTAGAAGACAAATACCAGACTCTCAATAACCTTTAAGACTTCAAGAACAGGCTGATAATGAAATCACATGAAGGTAAAGCCAGCATAATTTAGCACAGGCACTAAAGGCTGCCCTGGTTGTGAACTCACTACACCCTTCTACTGCAGGCAGAAACACAGATGTTGCCACGTAGTAAAAGAGATCAAAGAACTGAGCTTGAATAAAGCTAACCTGGCCTCCCTGTTCTAAAAAAGAGACTACTTTGAAATCCAAATCAATTCTCCACTGTGGTTCAACAATCAATAAATGCCTGTATTTGCAGTACTACAGAATAAAATAACTTTTAAAACTATGATTGCAGACTACACAAAAAGATTTGAGAATCTGACAGTACACTAGACTTCATATTTCAGTTCACCTTGGAAGACCTTTCTGCTATAACAAAACTCTGCACTTGCTCCACTCAAGAAAACATCAGAAAAAAAAAACCCAACCATACAAAAAAAATCAGAAAGATGCCTTAAATGCAACGATTTTCCTGAGCTTTCTAAGAGTTCTTTAACTTCATTAACAGCAACTGCAAACTTTGAACACAAGATGACTATAATTAGCCAAGCAGCTGTAACTTGAATGAGGAAGATTATAGACTGTGTACTGATTGTGACTCTCTCGCTGGAGATATTTTGTTTTCTTTCATCTAGAAAACACACACATCTTTCCTCCATAAGCAAAAGAAAAATAATAAGCATAAAATCCTATTTGTATTTTCAACTGAGAAACTATTTTGAGAAGCAACTCATGTAGTAGACATGAAAGGTTCTCAAAAGTGTGACAGAAAAGTAGATGACACTGAAACTTGCAGTTCAATTTGCTGCTCCCATGGAAATTGGGGCATATTCTCTGAAGATAAATCAGGTTATCTTCAGCGAATATCTTCAGTTTGGTGTGAGTGTCAAGCCTGTTAGCCTCCAGTCTTTCGGTGATATTCCTGTCAAGTGTACATCATCTTTTATACTCATTTTACTATTACGTTTCCACCTAGCACTTGTGAACAAATGATACATGTTGACCTAGAACTCTATTCAGAAATTCAATGTATCTTCACTACTCAGGGCTAATCACTCACTGCTACTCTGACACTGTAGAAGATAGGTTACAAGATTTCACTGAAAGTCTGTAGCATTCTGGAAAATGTAGCACAGTAAAAAAATTAATCTTTTTTTTAACAAGGATTGGCTGGCATTTATGAGGACACCTATTTTGAAGTTACACATCTAATATAGCTTAGCATGGAAAAGATCATCTTCAGCTCCAGTTTTGGAAAAGAACTTTTACTTATTCAGCTACATAGCAGCAACAGTAACAGCAACAGTCAACAGAAAAGTAAATGGCATAGTGTAAAGTAGTTGGGAACAAGTCAATCTTCATACTCATGGCCAAAAATCAGCACTTTCCAGGCCACACTGGCAGGGTCTAAATCTTGTCTTTCGGGACAAGCATAAAAACCAGATATTTTAGCAAGAATACTGCTGAGATATTTCAGGACAATGCTATCCTTTCTCAGAGGTGATTCTCATTATGCTGGCAATTCTCTCTAGCAGGTTTCAGCACGTTTTTAGTTCATTCAAGCAAAGCTAGTGGGTGAAAACTTGAACACATCATTTGAAGACAGCACAGGCACATGCAAAGGATCTGCAGTTTTTCGTTCATACTTTGTTTTCCCAGACATGATTAAAACATTCTGCAGATAATAGAAATACACTCTTCTAAAATGATTAAAAAAAAGCAGGCCAGAGTGAAGACATGGAGTGCAATGCTGGTAAGAAGATGCAGGAATACCAAAAATACTCCAAAAGCCACAAATGTGGCATTTGTGCTCCTGGGGGTTCCTCTGCCCAGAGGCAAAGTGCAAGAAGGTACAAGAGGCTGGCAGTGGTATTTCAGTATGTATAGTTATAGTAGGTCCAAACTACAAACCCTCTGAAGACTGTGCAAGCCAAAATCATCCTGCTGACACTACTCATGAAGCCTCTCTGCCACACTCAAGACTGCAGGCAAAAAAAGCAACAAAAAAAGTAGCAACAGCAGAATACTCATTCAGAGGCACAAGGCACAGAATTGCAGTATTGCGTAATACTGTATTCAAGACTGGCATGGCTTGTATCAGCCTAAATTTCAGGTGGAGGAGGCACAGGGAAGGAAAGGGAGACCTCTGACAGTACAAACATGTATTTTGACTCCGGGACAGAGAACATAATCCTTTCACGGCATGAATATGGAACTGAAGATATCAGTTTCAAAAGGTACCTACATTTAATGCTAATGATACTAATTTCAACAAGAATTTATATTTAATGCTAATGTTACTAGCCAGCCTTTTTGTCTTGGTAAGGCCTTGAAAGGGAACGCCTATTTCTGTTCTCTCCTACACTCCATGTTCTTTCCTTCAACATCTGACATTTTCACATCAGAGAAGATCCTCACCACAAACAGGAAAGACCTAAGTAGAACAGGAGCAACACCACTTTCACTCTAAAGTAATGAACATGTTATTGACTAATAACAAACTGCATTTGAGAGATCTATTACTCTACTTGTTGGAAGGATTTTTGGGCACTTCACAGTAGGTGCATATGACAGAGCTAACTGATACATCATTCTAATGCTTCTTCACCAAAGGAAAAAACAACAACAACCACTCACACATTAAAATCTAAAGTCCGTTTACACAGATAAATTCATTATACTAAAGCAGTTCTCAAAAATTTTCTTTCCTTGTTTGACCAAAACAGAGAGACTTTACTATCGCATTGGTACAACAAGGAAAGAAAATTCACTGCAGAGAAAAAAAAAGAAAGAAAAGATTCACTGCAAGTTTTCATGTGAGAAAAGAAAATTTGCATAACATATATTAATGGACAGTAAGAGATGATAGCTAACAACTATGAAGCCAAAACACAGCCGGAACTATAAAAAGAAAAAAAAAAAAAAAAAAAGAAGACATGTATTTAGGAACATGACCCATATTAAAATGAAAAAGCACTGTAATTTTATAATTTCACTGTTATCCTGCACTAGCTGTAACTAAGGAGCTGATTAAGGTGATTTAGCCAAATCTAGTTTTGCCCAACAGAAAGCTATCAATAATGCAGAATACTTTTAATTCTCTAGAGGTAAACAGAACACCACTCATCATTAAGATTACCTGTTTTGTGTTTTGATAACCAGGTGAACAGTGAGTCCATCATGAATTCCATGCTGAGTCAAAGTATCTTGATCTTTTAAAATTTTTCCAGCAAATATCAACACAAGCTGATCAATGTGGGACTTGAAACGCTTAGAGATTTCTTCCTTAAACTAAACAAAAAAAAATTATACATTTATGTAATTAAATACTGAACTGTAATTTTTAGAAATAATTTATTTTTTACATTTGCTATATTACCTCACATTCTGTATTTCACAAACTAGAAATACTTTTGTTTTCTTAACTTTTTTTTTGTCCATAGGAAAATGGGAAACATTTCTTTGTCATCCAGAAAAGGAAATCAGAAGAATTTCACATCTAGATCATTAGTTATGTAAGTCGTGACAACAAAAATCTGATTTCTCTTGAAGACTACTGTGCCTTCAATCAGGCATGCATCCATGACATAAATACATATGTATACTAGTATACATAGTATACAGTATACTATATATATATACACTAGTATACTAGTATAGACAATACTAGTATATATAGTACTTAAACACACCCATATGTATACACATGGTAAAATAAGCATATAATTATATACTAGCAAGTACACACATACAAATATGCACACCACTGAAGTCATCCATTGCTGAAGGACTGATGATGCAATGTCACAGAGAGGATAAATCTGTCTAGACTTTTGCTGGAACTATCTAACTAGAAGAGAGTATCCTCTCTTCTTTGATATATTTTTGCTGCCTTCCTTCCATGAGTCAAAACTAGCATTCCTTTCTACACAGGCAAAAGTTATACCTTAAGTGGCTCGGCTTTCTCATTCAATGCATGATCACAGCTACATGAAATGCAGTTGCAGCCCAGAACACCGTGAATAAACACATTTTTCATTTCACTGGGAAATCATTCCCTCATTAAAACACAGGAACATGGAAGTCCACTCCATACCTTCTTGCCTTCCTAATCAACCAAAAATAACCAAGTTATGCTTTCAATGACTTCTAATTGAAATTTGTTATTCTCTGGAAAAATGCTCTCATTGAAAGCAGAATATTTACAAAGCTTAAAAAGAAAGATGTCCAAGAAAAATGGTAAGGAATGACTTGCTTATAAGAATGCCAGATAAATTTATTCAACAAGATTTGTCAGAAGGCTAAGTATTTTTAAAATCCCAGGTAGTCAGGAAGCCCTTCAGAAGTTCATTGTCTTTAAAATTTTAAAATTTAGTTGACCATAATACTTTAAAAAACATCCCAAACATCCCACAGAATTCTCACTCCCGATAGGAGAATAAAATATTAATCTTGCAACTAGTTATTAATAATTAGGCAGGACTAAAGAGTAAAATTCCAATGTATTACGCTTTGAAGATGAGTCTCCAATTGAAAGGTTTTACAGCACAGGAAAAGAAAAACAAACAGAGCTATAAAAAAGAGAGAGCCCAAGAGACAATAGTGATTAAATCTGTGTTTGTGCAGGAGGTTGCCCTTGGTTAGTCAAAAGTCTACTCACACAGAGCTAAGTTTTGGTTGTTGCAAAAAAAACTTATAAGTCAGCCTTTATACTGGCAATATATAGACTTACAAGTATTCTCAAAAGTCGCTCAGTCCATTCCTTCCCCAAGTGTGTTACTTACCTGAATTATTTCTCTCATGTTTACCTAGTCTGTTCTCTGAGTTGCCCAGCAACTTTTTTCCAAGAAACCTGTTCCACCTGGTGTTTCACTACCAGATGTCTTCACTGTCCTTCCCACAATGGACAACACAAACAGATTGTTGCTCTCCTTTGAAAAAGGACTGCAGTAAGGCTGATCCTTCCTTGACGGTTCTTTTCTAATACAATCCTTCCCACACCCCTTTGGATTTTCAAAGCCAATTACTCTGTTCTACAAGTGTGAGGATAAATACGGGCCAAAATACTTCACACCAGCTTATCTACACTTAGTGGAAGATAAACCCTGCACCCTGCAAGCTATATTCCAATTTGTAAAAAAAGTGAGAAATCCATGTGAGAAAACATTCAAGTAAGAGTACTGACTTATTTAATAGCTATAAACTCTAGACATTTTGTAGAATCCCAGAAGAGGATTTGTACACCTCAAACACCGATACCTGGATGGCCAGGTAGCCAAGCAAGGAGTGCTGGTAATAAGAGACAAGAATTTTTGGTAATAACCAAGGATTTTTGGTAGTAACATGTTGTGGGAGAGAACAGATGTGGCTGGTGAAGGTGATAATACAGAAGTAGGGCGGTACTCTTCTGGGACAAACATCCTTGCTGTAGTTCCTGGACATAAGCACAACACAGAACAGTGCAAGCACAGCAATGCAACCCGAGAAGTGGGCACGGACTGTAGGGAGAGATGAAAACCACCCAAAGATCCCCGAAGCACTCTGAATTTTTTCATTTCCAGAAAGGTCTGAAAGAACAGACTGTGCATGATAACTAATTTGCATAGAAAGTCAGAAAGTTATCTCCAAGTCAGGGAATGCCCATTTATAAAAAGGCATCCTTACAAAGCCCAGTCACATGTGCACTCCCAGGACCCTGAAATCCTCATCAGCTGGACTGATGCTGGAGCCAGGCCCGGTGATCTCTTTTACTCTCTTCTTTTCTTTCTTTTTTCTTTTCTTTCTTTCCTTCTCTCTCACCTCTTCACACAAAACTCACTGCCATGTGCTTATATAGTAGGTCAGGGATTTAACATACCAATTTCCATGCCAGGTGTGTAATCTACAAATAAAACTTTCTGAGTTTTTGTGGACCACTCTGACTTTTGCCATTCTTTTCTGTGATGTCGCACCATGTGGTAGGTGGAACCTGAGTTGATGGACAGCTCTTTTAACCAGTAGCGCTTTTCGAAATTTCCATATTTAAAGCCTGTCAGGATACAGAAAGTTCCCCTTTCGGTTTGCAGCCTCCCGTGCGGGAGGTGGGGGAAGATGGGCCCCGAGGCTCCGTTTCTCAGAGTGGCCTTGGGCCTCCCCCCCGCCCCCCGGCACCTACAAATCTTGAGGGTGGAACATCACACCTTGTTCTGCTGAGCAACTGTTCAGGCAGTTGCTTCCTATTCTGTATTCTTATACTTAATTACTCTTGATGTGCAAAGTAACACAAAACCAGCAGAAATACTCAGAATGTGGGACAAAGCTAACGCATCAGAATAAAGGACAACCATGACAAATGAAAGACTGCCACTTACCTAAACTCACTTAATTATCCTATTTTCCACAATATGCTGTGACAGTGAGATCCACAAGTTAATTCTCATCAGAAGGCTGATGTTGTAGTATAAACAATATTCATGGAATCACAGAATATCTCAAGTATGATTGGAACCATAAGGATCATAGAGTTCAACTCCCTGCTCTTTGCAGGACTACCTGAAACTAAACCATATGATTGAGAGCATTGTCCACATGCTCCTTGAATTCTTAACAGGCTTGGTGCCATGACCACTTTGCAAAGGAGCCTATTCCAGTGACCACCCACCCTCCCAGTGAAGAATCCTTCCCTAAAGTCCAATCTGAACCTGATGCATCTTCATTCCACTTCCTCATCTCCAACTGTTGCTCACTAGAAAGAGGAGACTGGCTGCTCTCCCTCTGCTGCCCCAGCTGGAGGAAGCTGTAGACTGCCATGCAAATACACTACAGCAGGACATGAATGCAACAGTCAGTCTACCAAGATCCACAAAATAAACTCTACAACAACATCTGTGAATAATCCAAATGCATGCTAGACCTATTTACAGTCACAATAATAAAACTATTGAGAATAATAAGTCAGTTACGGCTAACTGAGACATATTTACATAAAAAGCCCAGTCAAGATGCAATTACAGAGTTATGTCTCTTCCTCAGCTTCACTTTCATTCAGTACAACATTGGGACCTCTGCAATGACGAGGTATAAGCAGGACCAAGCCCTCTGATAATTTATTCAGAGAAGACCATCACATTACCATATAAACCTACAAAAGACCTTTTATAAATGAGGCTGTTTGCTAAGTGTTAATGGTCAAAAACATCTTAAATAACAGATTAGCTTCGTACATTCCATTTTTTTTTTACTGAGGAGAGGAAGAGAATCATTGACACATATGGAAAACATAAAAACATTGTTGAAAAGGAATGTAAAGATCATCTGGTTCCAACTCCTCTGCCAAGGTCAGGGACACCTTTCCCTAGACCAGGTTACTCAAAACCCAGTCTGGCTTTGACTGCTTCCAGCGATGGCGCATCCACAACTTCTCTGGGCAACCTGTTCCAGTGTCCTCACAGTAAAGAATTTCTTCCTAATATGAAAGAGGGTAAAGTCATTACCCTTGTATCATCACTCCATGCCCTTGCAAGAAGTCCCTCACCATCTTTCATTTCATCTCTTTTGGCCACTGAAAGGCTGCTATGACGTCTCCCTGGAGCCTTCTCTTCTCCAGGATGAACAGAAGTCTCTCAGCCTGTCATCATAGGACACACGCTCCAGCCCTCTGATCATCTTGGTGGCCTCCTCCTGACTCACTCCAACAGGTCCATGTTCTCCTGTGCTGGGGACCTCAGACCTGGATGCAGCACTCCAGGTGGAGTCTCACCAGAGCAGAGCAGAGCAGAATCCCCTCCCTCACCCTGCTGGCCATGATGCTTTGGATGCAGCCTGGGATACAATCAACTTTCTGGGCTGCAAGTGCACATTGCTGGGTCACATCCAGCCTCTCATCCACCAGCACTCCCAAGTCCTTCTCATCAGGGCTGCTCTCAATCCACCCTGCCTGTATTTGTATTTGGGATTGCCCAAACCCAAGTGCAGGACTTCGCACTTGGCCTTGTTGAACTTCATGAGGTTTACATGAGCCCATCTCTCAAGCTCATCAAGGATGGTATCCCTTCCCTCCAGCATCTCAATCACACCACACAGATCAGCATTGTTGAAGTGCACTCAATCCCACTGTCTGTGTCACTGACAAAGATGTTACACAGTGCTTGTACCTGTACTGATCCCTGAGGACACCACTCGTCACTGGTCTCCACTTGAACAATGAGCCGTTCACCGCAACCTTTTAAATTCCTTATTCATTGAGTAGTCCATTTGTCAAAACCATCTCTCCAGTTTAGACAAGTCACAGGGCACAGCGTCAAACACTCTACATATGTGCAGGTAGATGATGTCACTCACTTTTCACTCATTCACCACCACTGCAACCCCATCACAGGCAATCACCAAATTTGTCCTTAGTGAAGCTGTGTTGGCTGTCACAAATTATGTCCTTACCTTCCATGTTCCTTAGCATAACTTCCAGTAGGTTCTGTTCCATGATCCTGCCAGGTACTGAGGTAAGACTGACCAGCCTATAGTTCCCTGGTTCTTTCCAATTTCCCTTCCCAAAAATATATGGATGTTCTGTTTCGCCTTTTCCAGTCTGTGGGAACTTCCTTGGGGAACCGCCACAACTTCTCAAATATGACGGCTAGTGGCTTAGCTACTTCCTTGCCCAGTTCCCTCAAGGCCCATGGATGTATCTCATCAGATCCCATGGAATTGTGCACCTTCAGGTTCCTTAAAGGGTCTTGAATCTGATCTTGTACAGAGGATGGCTCTTCATTCTCCCAATCCCTGCTTTCACCAGCTTGGGCAGTATAGCTGGAGTACCTGTCAGTGAAGGGAACAGGCTGGGCATCAGTCAGTGGGCGCTGAGCCACTGTTCTGTGCATCATTTGTTTCTCTTGGATTTTACTCTTCTCTCTCCCTCTCATTCATTATTATTATTGTTGTTGTTGTTTTAAATATTAAACTGCTCGTATATCAACCCATGGGTTTTACTTTGTTTTTCTGATTCTCTTCCCCACTTCACTAGGCAGGAGAGAAGTGAGGAAGCAGTTGCATAATACTTAATTGCTGGCTGAGGTTAAATCATGACAGATTATGATGATGGAAATTAATGCATATTTAGGCAGTTCTAAAAAAATTAGTTGTGGTGTTGTTTAGGTCTTCAGTTTGCACAACACAACTGAAAAACAGTACCAGTAAATTACAGTTAGAATACTTCATCCACCAGGAAAACCAAAAGCAAAAGGGGTTCAGTGTCACTGGCTGGAAACGATGAGCATTTCTGTCCAATTCTCCTACTGCAGTGACTCATCCTTTTAATTAACCTGTAACAATCCAAGCAACAATGTCAGCTCATTTGGTTTACTGTTCTAAAATACAAGTTTTACTGCATTGTAATAATACTACGCCTTGTGGTATTACAAAAGTGTTCAGTCATATGTGTGCATAGGAAAAGACTCAAAAGTTGTAAAAATAATGTTTTAACTTTACAGCTAGTGTATTCATGGAAACTAGTTCATTGTACTCCTCTAGTAACAGAATACAGCAAAAATAATGTAAAATTGTGCAAATTTTTTACATTATTATTAGAAAAATATGTGGACAGAAGTATAGTGGGAATCAGACCAAAACACAGGACTAATGTCTAAACAGAGGCCTGGTTTTCCTAGGGAGAAAAGTAAAAAGCATTCTTAACCAGAGTGAGCTAATTCAAGGTTACATTCTCCTCAAAGCATGGCAACTTGTAGATTTGACATGAATTAGAACAAATCTAAAGCTCATCTTGTTGAAGCACTTTGCCCAAATTGCCATTTTACCTCAAGTTAACTTGTTTACATAAACTTTTTTTTTTTGCTTTGAAATACAAGAGCAGTATAGTTTTCCATATTGAGAACACTCATTGGCTTTTTAGTAGCACATCAGGACTTCTTGCTTATACCCTCAACTCCATGCCAAATACCCATATCTTCATAGCAACTTTAAGATAATCACCATTAACAAAACTTGCCTTTTTTTGTTCTGTGTTAAGACACATGAAAAAAACCCCCAACTCCCTGTGAAGCAAGCTACGACTTTTACTACACCTGCTCAACTTGATTGCCTCTGAAGGTTTTTGCACGGCATGGGTGGACACCGTACAGTCTTGATGTCCAGGGCTGAACAAACGCATACTGGTACTCGAGCTAGTCAAAGTAAACATTTTGTCACCAAACAAAGCAAGTATCTGAATACACATGAAGTAGAAGAGTTGACTAAACCAGGTATTGTTTTGCACTGTCACTTTGCAGAGCAGATCCGTAATTTAAACATTAACCTATAAATTTCTGACAAGCTGGCCCTAGAAGAGCCTGGTAAAAAGTTATTCCAGGCAAAGTGAAAGTATTACCATTCAAACTCTCCTTTGACATGTTATCACCATATAATAATTCAAAAGCTTCTGCTGACTCCTTTTATGACATCAAAACCAGCAACTGTAATAACCTTACTAACCACTTACAAGACAAGGTGTTGTGAAAAAGCAATAAAAAGAAGAAAATAAATAAATTAAAAAATACTTTCCCAAATTCTCTCAACCTCAGCTTAGTAAGTCATATTTAAAAATTAAATTACAGTAACAACCTGAAAGAGGTCTTGGGCAATTAACATCCAAGTCCCATTGAAAGTAACAGAAAACAGGCCCCTAAAAACTTCAACTACTTTTAAAATATTAAGCTACAATTTTATCTAGATGACTGAAAAAAAAAAGCAAGTTTGCTGACTCTCCCTACATGAAACCTTGTTTTGAACACAATAGAGGATGACATGGAAGCAAACGTTTCTACATAGAAGGCTGAACTGCAGTTTTCATTCCCAGCAGTCCCTCAAACAGTTCTACTACAAAAAAAGATTTTGAAACAGCATTATCTGGTTCGGCACCGCTGTTTGAAAACACACCCATAATATTTAAGCTTTCAACTGTCTTTCCCAACAACATACACAGTTAAGCATATTGACTGAACTCCAGTCTGTCCTACACCCACACTGAGCAGTCTCAAAGGCAAACTTTGATGAGCTCCAGCTTTCTTTTATACAACAGATTTAATGGTTACAGGTCGTCTTGACCCAAGAAGTAAGGAACCAAACATATGGCCATATAACCGCTGATAGCCGTGGTTTCCTTTTGTGATGAATCATGACCTGGTCATCTTATGACTAACTTAAAAGTGAATCAGTAAAAACAGGGTTTCATTGCACAACTCTAGGACACTATACAGGAAGGAAGACAAGAATTCGTCATTTCAAGCAGGAATACAAGCACACACATCTAGGCCCACAGCAGACAAAGCATAGCTAGAAAGAACACACATGATAAGTCTTCTATCTAAAAGTATTCTGTCTTTCATGTCTCAATGCAGTTACTATTTTCTGGTGGGTTTGCCAATGGCCCATGCTAGTTTCATAATAAAATTATTTCCTCAAATGTCTGCACTAAACCAAACTCACAAAAAAATGACATTTGAAAACACAAAGTCAGATTCTTGATGTGCTTACAAGGCTAGCAGCCCATAAAGGGTAAACTGCAGCAGTGCATAGTAGTGTAAAGGGCTCAGGACTCAATTTCTAGCCATTTCTATTCCTTTCAGGGATCCTTCAGCAAGCCACTCCACTTCTCCAAGCTTTTGCTTGGAGAAGCAATACTTCTCCATAAAAGCACTTGGCAATCTACTCTCTCCCTGTCTTGTACCTGATGTTGTACCTCCTTGTTGTACCTGATCACTGGCAAAGCAATGCAAACCAAAAGCTCCTTCATTGAGAATAAGCACCGTCCTGGCTCAGGCCACAACAGGGTTAATTTTTGCAGTAGCCAGGCGGTGGCATGGCCAGGACCCAGAGGTTATTCTATACCACCTCTTGTCATTGCCAGCAGCTGGGGAAATGGAATCTCTTCCAGGGAGAAGGGGTTCCTTCTGGTCAAGAAAACATGGTGGAGGGAGGTATCTGTTGTCTGTTATCAAGGGGATTTTTTCCGTGTGAATCATTTATTTTCTTGCACCCTCTGTCATTAGAATTGTTGCTGTTAATATTTGTTTTCTTATCTCACTGCTGTTTCCAGTAAATTGTTCTTATCTCGACCTGTGATCTTGACCTTTTGTGCTTCCAGCTCTCCTCTCCAGCATGCCTTGGGTTGACTGACAACTTAAGAAGAGTGAAAAGAGAAAAAAGCTTTGTAAGTTACAGGAAACTAAGATTCAGCTCAACCCATTGAGGTTTTTGTGCCGTGCAAAAATAGAAAATGCTTCAACTCCTGCCTTTTATTGTTATTTTCATCTTGAAAACTCTCAACTGTACTATACAACTCTTAACTAATTTACACAACATTCAACGTTATTTAACAAACAAATAAAGCACTGGCTGGGGGTGGGGGGAGAGGGAGGGGAAAACGTGGAAGAGAGAGAAAGTGGCACTGGGGTTTGGAGTGTCTTGGTGGGGTCACTGAGTCAGGGAGTAACATTCCTAAAAAACGACAACACTGTTTAGCAAGACCCAAAATCGGTGTGTTATCAAGATTATTCTTGCACTTAATACAAAACACAGCACCGTATCAACTACCAAGAAAATTAACTCTATCCCAGTCAAAACCAGAACACCATGTCACCATATATTCTGAATTCTAAAGATTTTACCCTAACTTTACTCCCAGACAATGACCCTTTTTACAGAGCCAAGGTTTACAGTCACTAGATTGAAACACTGGTTTTAAAAATCCTTACATGACACCTCTACCACAGCTAATTATTCATTAAGGTTTCCTATGCTGTTGGCAATTTTGAACTGTACACAGGACAATTTTTAAAAACTGTGTGACACCCCTAACCAAGGGTGAGGGATTTTAGCAAGACAAACTCAGAGGACAAATGTAAGCCCTATCTGACGTGGATAAACTTCAAAAAAAAATTTAAAAAATATATCAATGTCTTATTTTTATGCAGAAAAGTATCTACAGAAAAGAGACTTTACACTACTACTTAAACAGGTTTTCTTATATTACTCTGTCTACCAGTCATTTATCAGCAAACACTTGTTGAGTACTATGGTCAGATAACTGACACCTTTGAGTTACACGTAAGACAACAGTCAGGAAAGCCAATATACTTTTACTTCTGAAGATTCTTCTATCAAGTAATCACCCACCACTGCTCTAAAACAATTCTGAGTTCACAAAATGAGGGGGAAAAAACTCCACCTTAAGAAATATGTATAATCACAGTATACCACGAGGCAGACTCCATAAAGAATCACACAGATGTGTTACAATGCACTGAGACACCACACGATGGAAAACCTAACACTAAACGCTTCGTGTATTCAAGTGCCTTGAGACAACTAAAAAACAACAGAAACCCAAATCACAGTTCTGGAAACAAAGAACACACTGGATTCCATTATATAGTTTCAATCTATCTTGTTTGTACCATTCAGTAATCCCTGGATTACAGAAAAACAGTGAGACAGGATTCCATCATGGTAAAAGAACTGTTCTTATAAAGTGAAGTTTCTTATAAAGTAAAACATTACATAAAATATTAAAAGCATATGCAAGCCAGGAAAGATGCTCCACTACCAAATTACCCAAAGTTTTAACAATTTAACATGTACACCTGTGTGATCTTTACAAAGCAGAAGACTACCAATTTGGGATTGCAAGAACCAGGCACAAACATGAAAAACTGGATTTATAAATTTAAAGTTTCAACCACAAACTGTACTGAAACTGTAATCAAAAAATACAACTTTAAAACTCTCCACTTGACAAAAATCAGACTCTCAACACAATGGATACAATTACATTTATAATTAAGTAGCTCATGGGTTTTATCTGTAGTTTAGTCTAGTACAGAAAGCACATTTGTGTTCACCTACTTTAAAAACATACTAGAAGCTGTTAAATATGATGTTACTGAAAACTGTATTCCATACTGAAGAGAAATTCTATTTAAAGGCTGAAGCTAAATAAAAATGGGGGAAAACCCCCTAAAACTGCAAAAGGATCTAATCTGTTTTCTGTGGAACTAAACTCAATTTCACTAACCTTTCCATATGGACGTTCCTCTGAAATTTTCATATAATCAAAGGACTGACAATCATTCTCTGCAAGAACTTTAAGTTTCTGAAATTATTAGCACAGATTTACTATATCCACTCTTTGTTGGCCCAGCAGTTAATAACGCACAGCTAGGCATGTTACTCTGTTTCAGAGTTGCAATGTTCACAGAATGGACAATTCTTTCAGTGTGCTACACATCTGCAGACAGCAACTCAGAACCAGTTACAATAAACTCATGAACATTTCAAATGTTAACACAGGGCACTAAAACATCACCACGAAGCATCAGCAAGTTTTAACTCTTTTAAAACTCCCTCATTCTAAACGATGAAGGTAAAAAACTGTTTTTCCATGTAACCAGTTCCAACACCTCAACACTCAAACAATTCAAGTCATTCACTAAGACATGAAAGCACACTTTTTCTTTGTACACAGGCTTTACCAAAACACATTAAGTCAACTCTGCTAAGCAAGAAATTGCAAACATTGTATTGCCACGAACTCAGAAAATAAACTGAAGAGAAAAAACATAAGAGACGAACAGTTTTACTGAGCTGGAGCATCATCACTGTCAGGGTCAGCTAAAGTCAACAAGTTTATAGGTATTCATCTTTACCCACCACATATTCATTAAGTCTCTGCACTGAGCAACATCAGTATCATACCCAGTCAAGAATGCAAATATTTGGTCCTTGTCCTAATACTGAGCCAAATTGTGCTCAGTACAATCATACAGTTTTCACAGAATAGAAGACAGATGGACAGCAGTTGCAATCAACTGACCTCTCAGAGTGGCTTTGTACTTAGTTTATTTTCCATACCAACCTGCATACTCACTGTTCTAGCTGCATAACACAGGATCACAGTAACTATTCTGCTGAAGTCTTCCAACACAGGAAACAATGCGGACAGAAAAGTTGCAGACTTGATTTACATTAATGGAGCAACATAAAACATAATTCGTGAAGCCCTAAATTTGGCCCTGATGACACGGAATATTTTCCTAGAAAATCTAGGTTCATGTTCTGGCAGTATTCTGAAATGACTGTAAAGAAATAAACAACTCAATTCACTAAGTTCCAATGTTAGCTACAGAAATATACTGAGGGAGTTTCTTTTGCTGGGTTTTTTGGGGTTTTTTTTTAGCCTACAAGTGACTGGCCCACCTATCTCAACTGTACAAACCACTTGCTGATCCCAGATGCATGTGAACAGATATGCAACTCGTCTGGTTATTTGAGATTAATCTATTTTCAAGGCTGGCTCTAGAAACATTACATCTACTGTTGATGCTTATTATTATCAACAGCTCATTTTTGCAGTTTAAGAGAAACAGCCAATATTAGATACTCTACAGGGACAGTGCATTTTTTAGTGCTGTTACACTGCCTAGGACTTCAATCAAATGGTCAATCCACCAGGGCAATCTTACTTCACAGGAATTAAGATATAACTGCAGATCTAATCTTTTAACAACAGTTCCAAGAGAGACAACATTTGGAGTTTAAGATATCTGTGGACAACAAAGACATTTGAAGTAGTGTGCTCTGTTAATTCCCTAAACTTGCATGACTGCTTTCAGTAAAAATTCATGCTTTTGCTAGGTTGTACAACTGTTTCAGTTTATGACAACTGTTTATTTGAAAAGCTGGTAGTTCCGCCAGTATTCAAATCTGAAACAAACCTGTTAAAGTCAAATATATTACAAAATTCACAGCTAAAGTAAAACTGTTTAAAATTTCTTAAGGACCCAAACTAATGGCTGACTGCTTTTCAGGACAAACACAACCCTCAGGTTAGATTCAGTTTATTAACATCTTTTTTGAAATATCCAAACAAAACAAAAGCCCCAAAACTGCAAAGACTTTTACAAAAACTGCATTGATGCTGCTCACATATCTATGGAGAACAGAGAAGCGAAAAGCACCCCTTTCAGACTGAGATTGCTGGGAAAGCAGTGGACAATATTAAAAAGCAAACACAGTCATTTTACTTTCAGGAGAAATGCCTAGATCAAGCTTGCAGAGAGAGTAGCTCACAGCCCACAATACCACAGCTGCCAAGAGGCTAAAGAAGACAAGACAGCAGTCTCAATGCACTGGCAGCTGGAGAAAACCTCCATGAAAATCAGGTCTGGGACACTTCTAGCCCAAATGCTGATGTACAAGAAAAACAAACAAAAAAAAAAAAAAAAAAAAAAAAAACCAAAACAAACANAAAAAAAAAAACAACAACAACAAAACAAACTGAATCTAGATTAGATGTAAGGATAAAAAAATTGAAAGAAATACTAGCATTTTCTCTATTCAACTAGGTGAAATAAAAGTCTGTCAATCTAGCTCAAGTGCTAGCACTACATCTGAAATTTGGGAACCTTTACTTCATCTTTTGTATCCTCCTCTAGTAACCAGTGTCCTTCAGCTCACACATAAGGAATGATGTCAAGTTCTGTATCTAGACATTAGTGGTGCTTTCAGACATGTAACCTTCTTTTGATGAGGTCTGCAATACCAGTGACACAAAAAAAAAATTGTGGAACAGCATGAAGTTGCCCCATTTAGAACCATTTCAAGGAGAAAACTGGGAAATCCTACGGAAAATGAAGGAGGTTCTGAATCTAGTAATGTCTACATCCTTTACAAGCAGGAGACTCTAGGTTTTTACATTTTGATAGTACCTTTTCTATGCTTTGTTGCTTTCTAATCTAAATAAATACAAATACAAAACCAGGAGACTGGCAGGAAACAGTGTCAATGAATCACCAGGTGTCACTGGTTTGAGACAGATGCACCTGGGCCACAGCCTTTCACGGGAACACAGAAAATCCCTAATAACTTGGTTATCTGACAAGGCCATGCTAAGTATCATAACCATAACTAGCACATTGAAGTACAGCAGACCACAGGTTGTACAAACACAGTTTAAGGCTACGACTTCCCCAGGTTGAAGGCCTACTTGCTGTTTTTAAAGACAGTGTTCGATCAAAATAACCACTGGAAATACAGAGATCCAAGTGACTGCATATGTTTTCTACTGTCATGTTAGCCAGCCAGTGAGACAGCTGCTGCCAAAATCAGTCAGCTCAACAGGACAACTCAGATAGACAACGAGAAAAGAGAAGGCTTTGGGGTGGCCTAACTGTGGTGTTCCAGTACCTGAAGGGAACTTGCAGGAAAGATGAGGCAAGACTGTTTACAAGAACATGTACTGACAGGACAAGGGGCAATGGCTTCAAACTGAAAGAGAGTAGGTTTGGATTAGCAATTACGAAAAAATTCTTTACTGTGGGGGTGGTGAGGCACTGGAACAGGTTGCCCAGAGAAGCTGTGAATAGCCCATTCCTGGAAGTGTTCAAAGCCAGGCTGGATGGGGCTCTGAGCAACTTGGTCTAGCCGAAGGTGTCCCCACCTACGATAGGGGAGTTGGAACTGCTCCCTTCAATGTCTCCTTCCAACCCAAACCACTCTATGATTCAATGACTTAATGAACGACCTATATCCACCTTCCGAGCCGGCCCTCTGCAGTGCAACAGAGAGAGAAGAAGTCGGTGAGGAGGGTACGAGGCGGCACGCTTCTCCACTACCCCCGCTAGCCTCAGATGGCAGAAGTCCTCTCCTGGGCCGGGATCCGTGCTGGTGCTCGCCCAACACCGCCCGGCGCGACCCGGGCGAGCAGAAGCTGCTTTGTCACCGGCAAGGGCCCTCACCCCGCGCCGCCGGAGGCGGGAGCCGCAGGCCGGCGCTCCCTCCCGGGCGGCGCTCCGCTCGGCCCCGGCCCCAACGCGGCCCCGCCAGCCCCCTCAGCCTGCTCCGCCGCCCCTCACCTGCCGGATGCTGCTGGTCTCGGAAACGGCGAAC
>VZTH01010748.1:9741-22373 GCA_013397815.1 Aleadryas rufinucha
GCCCGGTTGGATCCTGTATCCGAGCTCTGTGGGATCCTGGATCTGAGCTCTGTGGGATCCTGGATCTGAGCCCTGTGGGATCCTGGTTCCGAGCTCTGTGGGATCCTGGTTCCAAGCTCTGTGGGATCCTGGACCTGAGCCCTGTGGGATCCTGGATCTGAGCCCTGTTGGATCCTGGTTCCAAGCCCTGTGGGATCCTGGATCCGAGCTCTGTTGGATCCTGGTTCCAAGCCCTGTGGGATCCTGGATCCGGGCCCTGTTGGGTCCTGGTTCCAGCCGTGTCAGAGGAGTAAGGGGCGTTTTTCTTGGAGAGAAACCACTTCAAATAACCTTCTTCCGTTTTTTTTTAAGGGCTTTACTGGAGAATATGGCATATGGATCTTGTTCAGTCTGCAGTCCTGTACAGCGTCATGACCCTCATCAGTACCTATCTCGTGGCTTTTGCGTATAAAAACGTCAAGTTTGTCCTCAAACACAAGTAAGTTTGGAGCCCGTTTGAATTTATCATTTAATAATTTAACAAAACCAGCATTTACTGCTCTATTTTTTTATTAATAAGAATGCCTGAAATGTTAATCCAAAAAGTATTTTGCACCAAAGTATCTCCGAATTGGTTTCTGTTGTTGTCTTGTAATTATAATCAAATCTTATCTGCTAAGAGTACGGTGGAACAGCAAATCCACCTTCATATTCAGAGGGTGTTACCACAAATTATGTTTAAATTATGGATTATATTACTATATGTAAATTGTACTACTGTTACTAATTGTTATTATTATTTGTTCTTGTCCCTTCACCTTAACAAAACTGACCGATACCTTGGCTAAGTTGTATTCTTCACTGTAAATACAACTTCCTGTAATCCCAGGGCTGGGCTGTGGGGTTTTTTTCATTTTTGAAGTGTGACATGAGTGCTGGTACTTACAGAGTAGCCCAAAAAAGAGAAGATGCTGTTTCCAAAGAGGTGACCCGCAAGCTGTCCGAGGCGGACAACAGGAAGATGTCCCGCAAGGAGAAGGATGAAAGGTGATCTCTCTGTCCTCTTCCTTCTCTCCCTTGTTGTAGTAGTGCCTTAAATGCCTTCAAGGCTCTGGGTAGGGTATAGGGACTGTGCTTGGCACTGGTTTTTCTGTATTCTGGTAAGCAGAAGCTGCAGTGGAGCTCTTGGTTCATCTTCAGGCCTTTCTGAGGTGAGTTGTCAAGGGAAGGTCTCAGATGCACTTGGTGTTTGAGGGGATCCCCAGTGGGACTGTGCAGGATGGGAGCTTTGGAGCCAAACCCTCTGTCTTCTGGAAGTACTGCACACTTCAGAATGGGGGTGTGCCAGGTTATCCCCATCCCTGGCAGTGTCCCAGGCCAGGCTGGACAGGGCTTGGAGCAGCCTGGGACAGTGGAAGTTGTCCCTGCCCATGGCAGGGGTGGCACTGGATGAGCTTTAAGGTCCCTCCCAACCCAAACCATTCCAAGATTCTGTGATACCCATTGATTGGAATATATTCAAAATTTTATCTCCACTTGCTCCTAGGATTCTGTGGAAGAAAAATGAAGTTGCAGACTACGAAGCAACAACTTTCTCCATCTTCTACAACAACACCCTCTTTCTGGTCCTGGTCATCATTGCTTCCTTTTTTGTGCTGAAGAACTTCAACCCCACTGTGTATCCTTTATCCCCACACTGAAGCCCCCACAGCCCCACTCCTATTGGTTGTCACTGCTAGCTGTAGTTGTCCTGTGGGCTGTGCCACTCCTCAGTTGGTAAGTGCAGCTCATTGTAGTACATCAGCTTAGGATGTTGTAACAAAAAATAAGAGTTTACTAAAAAAAAGTCTCCCAGTCACATAAATGTGACGTGAGATGTTTTTGGGATATTACTTGGACAATGCACAGGAATTCTCATGGCTTTGCCATTTCCAGTGTAGCTCTGGAGTGAGGACACAGCTCAGTTTCCTGCAGAAACACTGTGTCAGCGTTGGTTGCCAGCAGCTCTTACCTGACAGGATCCTTGAGCTTCAGTAATTTCACAAGTAAAATGTTGTGTTCCTGAAGGAGATTAGCATTGCCAACAGGGCAGTTAATTCAGGATCTGTATTAAAAAACCTGTGAGAAAACAGGCTTAGCTTTGTGGGTGTCTTAATTCTGAAGGTGAGTCCATGCCCTGATGGTGAGCTGTGCTTCAGGTTTATTCCTGTTATTATTTATATTCCAGTTTTAAAACTGCAGAAAAACACCATTTCCATTCCTTCCTTTTCATAAAATTCCTACTAAATGCTCTGTACCAAAGAAGTATGTTGACAATTCCTTAACCCCTTCCTTACAGAAACTACATCCTTTCTATCAGTGCTTCCTCAGGACTGATTGCTCTGCTGTCTACAGGATCCAAGTAGACAGAAATCCCACAGCAGTTTCTTCCTGTGAGAGGCTTCAACTGCCATGAAAATGTCTGAGGGTGGAATAGGAATTTTATTTTTTTTTTTTTAGCATGAGGGAAATACAGGGAGGGTTTGAATCTGGTTGAATTCTATTTACTTTTGGTATCTACATGATATTCGATATTGGAGTTATTCAGGGTTTTTTTTACTTAGTGAGGAGAGGGAATGGGGTGTGGGCTGTGAGCAGACATCCCCACAGAGGAGTGGGACTGCACACACAGCTGTACCTGCAGCAGAATTCCCCTGGCAGTTCGGTGACTGGCCTCAGCCAAACTCACTGAGCATAAGGGAGACAATCCATTTATCACTGTAACTTGAAAAGTTGTAATAAAAAGGAGCTTTTTTTGCAATTTAATTCTGTGTATTTTCATTCTTCGTTTTTAAAAAATGGGGATTTTCTTATCTGGGTTTGTCAACTCTTTCTGTTTCCAGAAGAGAGGAGGCTTGTACAAGCTGTACTGTATTCCTTAGAAGCACTCCTCATTTTCGAGTAACTTGGAGTCAGGACAAAACCTAAATCTCCTAGAAAAACACTTTAGAAGTGGTTTGAATGTACTTATTTTTTTCATTCATCCTCAAAGTTGTAAATAAATAAAAAACCCCTGCCAGTTTCCCTGCACAAAATTAGAAAAATGCTTTAGCTGGCTTTTAATAATGGGTTTATCAGGCAATCCTGTGCCTTCTTTTCTGGCTATCACTGGGGCAGCTGTTCACTTAAATGCCAAACTCTGCTGATGTTAATGGAATTCCAGTTACAGATCCTGCTAATACAGACCTGGGATCCTAAAGAGGGAAGGGAGAGAAATTTCATAATCAGATTTAATGTAACAATTACTCTGCTAATCTTGGCTTCACTAAGATTAATGGAAAACAGAGTAAAATGGAGAATCTGAAGAGCAGGAGACAGTAATGGCTCTATTTCTGACAAATTCAACTACTTTTGGTCATTTAATACTCTTTAAATTAACAGTTTTCTCTCAAAATGCATGGATTTTTCTTTATCCCTTCTGCCTGACTGTTCACCACTGGAAGGACACATTTTTTCCATAAAGCTGCTGCCTGCCTTGGACAATTTCACTTTCCTTGGCCTCACTTCTTACAAGGGATATAATGGATGGATTTTAGGCTAAAGTATTGAGCACACATAAAGCAGATTTTTTTAACAAACCTCTCTAAACAGCCAGAGCCCAGCACAAAGCCAGGCTGGCTCCTCTGGGAGCAGCAGGGCTTTGGGGTTGCTGTTTTTCCTCTCAGAACCCCCAGTGCTGAAGTTGAACCCCTTGAACAGACAATGTTCACTTTGCTGGCAGGGTTGGGAGGCTCAGCCTGCCCTGGCAGGGCTTTACCAGGTGTGTTTCCCAGAAATTCTGCTGTCTGGAGCAGTGCTGGGAAGCAGCACTTTCTTCTGCCATTACTGTCAGCTCACTGAGTCTTTTATTAACTGCTTTTCATCTCCTTTTAGGGCTTTTTTTGGTATTGACAGTTGCTGAGGCCTGGAGCTTAGTGAGTGTCAGAATTTTCCTGGAGAGGGAACATTGAGCACTGACAGCCTGAAACAAAAGCAGGTGGGTGGGTGGGGTGGGTTGTGTTCTGCAAAAAACCTGATCTTGAGCCTTCACAGAAAAGTTGGGGGCTTTTTTTGGTTGGCATTTGGATTTTTGTTCGTTTTTTCAGTTGTTTTTATTTCTTTGGAGGCGGTGTTTGGTTTTTCCCTTGCAATTCCCACTGCAAGCTGCAATGATAAATAAATAATTCAATATAACATACTGAAACTGTGTTTCTCTAGTCTCATGCTGAGGGTTAACCTGAAGCTGGGCTGCTGCTTGGCCCCACACTGCCCTCAGAGTCTGCAGGTCTTGCTCCAAGTGAGGGACAAGGCCATCTCAATTAAAGAAAAAGTTGGGAATTGGTCTAATTTTAATACATTCTTGGATTCCCAAGTACATGGGAAGGGGAAGAGAGAGCATTAAATTGTACCTCCAGAGGGAGGAAGAGGAATTAGTCTGCTACTGGGAGGATAATTATATTAAATTAATGAAGCTGTTAACTGTGTAATGGTTGAAGCCTTTGTGAAAATTAACAATAGTTGATGGTAATGCAGCACTGGGGGATGTCCCAGGGCAGGGGAGGGTGGGCTCCACCTCAGCTGGCTGTGACTGGCCAGGGTCACCTTGAAGAGGCTGGGGACAGCTGCACAGGGTTTATTCCAGGCCAAATCACAGAATGGTTTGGCTGGGAAGGGGCTTTAAATCCTGTCCAGTGTCCCCCTTCCATGGGCAGGGACACATCCCAGGGTGCCCCAAGCCCCATCCAGCCTGGCCTTGGACACTGCCAGGGATCCAGGGGCAGCCACAGCTTCTCTGGGAATTCCATCCCAGGGCCTCCCCACCCTCCCAGGGAGCAATTCCTTCCCAATATCCCATCCAAACCTGCCCCCCCTCAGATCTTACCTAGGATGGGTGTGCTCCTTGGGGACTGACTGCCAGCAGCACCTTGTCCTGGGAGAGAGCCAGCCCAGCTCCCTCCTGTCCCTGCTGCACTGGCACCGACCCTCACCCCTCCTGGGCACAGCTGGAACGCTTCCCTGGGCACAGCTGGAATGTTTCCTTGGGCACAGCTGGAATGTTTCCCTGTGGAACAACACCCCCTCCACCCTCAGCAGAAAGCCCTGCTGGCCCAGAGCAGCTCTGGTGTCAGTAACAGGCCTGCAGCTAATCAGGGTAGATGCACAAAATGCTTTTATTGTGTCCAAGCAGAATTCCAGTCAGACTGCATTTCTCATGTACAGCAGGAGTCATTTACACACACACCACAGCTTCAAATACAGGAGGAGACCACTCGGGTGTGGGGAGCTGCTCACCTGGCCCAGGTGAGCACTGCAGGGGGAGAGGGGGCTACAAGGGTCCTACAAATACTGTACAGAGCTGTATCCCAGCAGGGATGGGAGAAATACAGACTGAAATCATAGGAGCATGGTACAGAGCAAATCCATGGGAAGATACAACGTGGGTCTTGGGCTGGGCAAATTAAGATGTAAATTCTTCCTGTCAACTCCTGTAAATGCTCACGAAAATCTGTTTAAAATGTGTCTGTGCATTTACTTATCCCCGGTTCCAAACCAGGTGAAAGCAGGTGTAGCCTTTTGAAGTACGTACCTGATTGTTCCTGCAGCTCTCAGCAGCTATATATGATATATATTTATAGTATCTATATCCTTAAAAGCTCCTGAATATTGAAATTTGCAGCAGCTCTGTCTACAAGCAGGCAGAAGTCGAGGCAGGTTTCTATAGATGCAAAACCCAATATTTAATCATGGCTTTCTTGGTTTAAGGTTTATGGAGAAGTAGAACTTTGCAGAGCTGTTGTGTTCAGTAACCTGACAGGCGTGTTTGGGCTTCCTCACTCTGCTCCAGGGGTGCTGCCCAGGAGCACTCCACAGCTCCAAGAGCTGTGATTAGGAGTTAACTATCTAATTCCTAACTAGTTCTCTGTCTTACAGCCTTTATTCAACTACAAAGAAATCCTAGAGCTTATATTCAGCATAAAAAAGCAAAGGTTGAGCTTGCCCCTTCCATCTGTTAACCTGAAGAAACTTTATAGTTGAGATTTCCCAAACGTGGTTTTATTAAAACCTGAAGTTGTATCTGGCTTTTCTTCATTGAAAAAATAGATCTGTACATCCTTCTTTAATTACCAAGTACCTGAAGGTTATAAATTATTTCTTTTTTTTTTTGCTTTACAAGTGTTTGTCACAGCACAAGCATGAGGTGCAAAGAGTAAAGTAAAAATTAATGAACTCGGTCAAGAAGGTAAGAAAATACAAGGTTATTCTTGGTTAGAAGAGAGATCAACTGTGCTTTTAAATTCACTGCAGAGTAGTAGCAAGAGCACACATCTCGAAGGATCCAGTGACAGTAGACACCGAGCAGCAAGTGCTGAATGATTCTCATGAGAGTAATTCGGGGCTGTACTGGAGTACAGAGCACTTCTAAACCATGCAGTCCAGGAAATTCATGCATTGCATTAGGATCTGTAGTCCTTCTTGCTGTAGGGCTTGTTGCCCAGGATATTATCTATTTCATTTACAATATGGGATGTCATCTTTGGAAGGACCTGGGGTGGAAGAAAGCAATGCTTAATTGAGATAGTTCCAAAATGAAACCTGGATTTTATCAAAGTACATTTCCTCTGGGCTTTTTGTGTGACAGATATTAAACATTCATCTAATAACTTTCTCCCTTAAAGGAAAAACCACTGGAGTGGTTTTTTTTTAAAAAATGAGAGAATCACAGCAAAGCCTCAGCTTTCTGTGTGGAATATTGCTTGGCTGCAGTGGGACACGAGCTGGTGGCAAGGACAGCAGAGGAAGCTCTGGTTGTGAAGAACAACAGGCAACAATTAAGGTGGGTGCAGGTGACATGTGACAGGACAGAGTCTGTCACAGCATGGCCTGGAGTCACCTGCATTTTCAGGTACAGGAGAGCTGCTGATGGCACCCTGGTGTCACTGGACACATCTGCAATGACCCCAAGCAGTGCTAAGTCATGGTGACACCAGAGATGTGCCTGCTGGGGGTGGCATGAATAGAGCTGGGACACAAAATCCCGAGTGTTCCCACTGTTGTGAGGGAAGGAGGGTGCTGAGGCCTGGTGCTGTCCCCAGGGAGCTGAGCAGGGCTCACCCCCCCGTGCTCACCTGTATGGCTCCGAGGTTCTCGATCAGCTGCTCGGGGTTGGAGGATCCCAGAAGGACAGAGCTCACCCCCTCGTTCCTCAGGCACCATGCTGGGAATAAAGGAACAAGGGGGTCAGGAGCAGGGATGGAACGGCACAGCCTCGCTCCAGACCCCAGTGCTTGACAGAGCCTCTGTCTCTGTTTGGAAATAACCACGTTATTTGGCTCAGCTTTGCTCCTCTGCCACTACCAGGAGGAAAATGCACAGATAGAACAACAAACCCCACAGATCTTCCAGCATCCCCTCTGAGCCTGGTCCCTGCCCCAGCAAAACTCACAGTTGTGGGGTTTGGTTTTCACAAGGATTTGCTGCTGGGCTGCTGAACCAGGGATCACCTTTCTGACAGACATGGGATTTTCCAGCCTCAGCTCTCACCAGCATAAAGATAATTATTAGAAAAAAAAAAACCCAAACTCATTTTGCACAGCATTCTCTTGTCTGCCAGCCCAGCACCCCAAAAGGGGATGGTTTCCTGGGGTGAGGGAGTGTCCAGGGAAGCAGGGAGGTGGGAGCCCTGGGGATGCCCAGGATACTCTGACCCTGTCACTCGCAGCCTGGTGCTGCTGCTGGAATCAATCTTGTTTTAATTAATCATTACCCAGAGAAGCTGTGGCTGCCCCTGGATCCCTGGCAGTGTCCCAGGCTGGGGTGGAGGGGTTTGGAGCAACCTGGGCTAGTGGAAAGTGTCCCAGCCCACGGCAGGGGGTGGCAAGGGGTGAGATTTAAATTCCTTTCTAAACCAAACCCCTCCGGGATAAATAACGATTTACACATTTTAAATAACAAACACATCTCTAGCTACAGGCCCAGACCGAACCACGATGGAAAGGACAACACATTTTCTGTGCTGGCCTCTCCCAAGGCAGCCCTGAGCCCTGAAGAGGGACGGGAGCAGCCCTGGAGGTGTGCAGGGACCCACCAACAGCCAGCTGTGGCAGCGTGCAGCCGAGGCGCTCGGCGATGGGGGACAGGTCCTTCAGCTTCCCCTGCTGCTTCCTGCCCTCCTCGCTGATGATCTTCTCCTTCAGCCACTGGTAGCACTGCAGAGCAATCACAGCACATCGGGCTGTCAGCTTTCATCCTCCAAAACGGCAAGTTTAAGGCAATTTCTAATTGCAATCTATAAATGTATAAATAGCAGCGCTCGAAAAGCCACGTCCGACCCAGAAGGTCGAGTACACAAAGCTGGGCTGCCCAAAGCAATTAGGGCAGGACCAGAATGTCTCCTGTTGTTGTCCTCAGCTCTCTGCTTTTATTCTCACTCCAGAACCTGGAATCTCCCCAGTTTCCTTTTTGGACCCCATAACCCCCATTAAGAATAAAATCAGGATAATTGTGGAGAAACCAAGCTGTGGTGACACCAGAATGCCAAAAGCTGTTAGAGAGGGCAGCCCCCAGCAGCCCATGGGTGCTCAGTGGGCTTTCCCTTGGCCTGGGGGGTCTCTGGAGAGATGCTGGGATCACTGGGGGGATACTGGGGGGCTGAGCACCCCCATGCCCTAGACCAGTGCCCAGGAAATTGATGTCCAAGTCTGACCTACGTGGTTCAGGGGGCTGAAGGGGCAGCAGCTGCACCCATTCATGGCTGGACTCCATGACCTTGGAGGTCTTTTCCAACCTTAACGATCCCAGGATTAACATCAGCGAGGAGCCTGGAGCACCTCAGAGCCCCTGGCTCGTGCCTCCTGCTCGGTGATGCCCATCAGTGCAGGGTGGTGCCAGCATCAGCATCCCTCTGCAGCCCCCAGTCCCAAACCCCTCTCAGCCCCCAGAGCTCCCTGCGTGGGGAACCCGAGCTCCTTCTAACCCAGATTCTGCTGCTCTGTGCAGCGTGGTTGCCAGAGAAACCGAGCTGCTCCATCCATACACAGCCCGGCCTTCTCACGAGGGAGCCCTTTCCCCTTTGTTCTCTCTCCTGCCCTCACAAAAGCAGCACAATTCCAACGTGCCCAAGGGATACCTTGAGTGAAGCCCTTGAGCTCTCAGGGACGCCGTTGCCGTATTTCCCCGAGATGATCCCACAGGCCAGGGGAGACCACGTCATGGCTCCCACCCCTGCAGAGGAGACAGAAAAAGGGGCTTTCAGGGGAGTGGGGCAAACCAGGGCTGTAGCAAAAATACTCCTTTCAGTTAAAAACTAAACCAAAAGCAAACAATTGCAACTTGATCCTGTTGCCACTGGAAGCAGCGCTCGGTTGGGCTTCCAGGAAGATGCTGCTGATGCCCTTAGGGGTATTAAGGATTTGTTTTACTTAATGGGCCACATGAATCTCAGAGAATCAGGAGCAGCCAAGCCAATAATAAACACGTTAAGTATTAAATGTATTTTATTTATGAATATATAATATTAAGCAATATTTCTTTAGCAGAGGCACAGTAAGCTGGGTTTTCTTTTAGGTCACTAGAGACTTGGCTTTGTCACTGGTCCCACCTGGAGCCCCAGGCCACCCTGCTGTCCATTCCTCTCTGGGAATGCCAGAGCCAGAAGGCACAGCAGGCTCAGACTCACCGATTTTGTGATACAATTCTGGCAGCTGCACCTCCACCTTCTCCCTCTGGAACAGATGATACTCGGCCTGCTCACACACGGGTGGGATCATGTTAAACTGCCTGGCCACGGAGTAGGCTTCCTGCAGAGGAGAAACCCACGGAAAAAACACTCCAGTAAATGAAAATATCCTGCAGCACACACCAGGCAATGTTCTCTGAGCGTGCAGGAGATGGCCAAGGCGAATCTTGCTGTCCCTGGGCAAGGGGAAGTGGGGAGCAGCAGCATGCTGCAGTCCTGGCACCAACTGGAACCACAGCCTGGTGTGGGACATTAAAGCCCATGAGAATGAGAATGGAATGAGAATTCCACACCCTGCTGTGGGCAGGGACCCCTTCCATGGGCCAGGCTGGCCAGGAGCACTGACACCAGACTGATACCAGACTGAAGGACTCGACCAAAACAACACAAACCCAAATTAACCACCCAAACCCCAGCCCACCTCCTGCTAATTAACACTGGGCTCATTGTGGGGCAGGTTTTGCCGTTGTTTGAGGGGGAAGCACTGGACAGAGGGACAGCCCAGGGTGCCCAGCTCCCCCTGGCAGCCCTTACCATGATCTCCATGGCGCTCCAGCGGGACGTGCCCCAGTACATGGCCATGCCCTGGTTGATCACGTGCGTCATCGCCCGCACGATTTCTGAGGGAAGGCACAACAAGGGGGTGTGAGGAGTGCCCAGAGGCCACGATTCCAGTACCAAATCCATTCCCAAACCCCCCACACGCTGCCAGCCCTGAGCCCTGAGCACTGCTCCTGCTGTGCTCTCCTGCCCGGGTGTGGCTGGAAAGGCATTTGCAGAGCAAACGTCAAGACAGTGACCCTGCAGCTGGGTAAAAACTGCTTTTCCCACCTGGCTCTTGCCTACCACAGCCTTAGGAGAACATTTATTTCAAAATGGAACACAAGAGGGCAGCACAGCGGAAAAATAAACTTCAAAATAAACTCTATTTATTTTAAAATTTGGTCCTGAAAGCACGTATCTGGGTCTGCTTCCTTTTACCAGGAATAATGGGGACAGAACTGCAAAAATGGGTGATTGAACCCCACTCCACCAAGGGCCCTGTGTCATCTCAGGGATGACATTTTGCAGAGATGACACTCAGGTGCCACCTCTGCAAAACCCAGCACAGCAGTGCCGTGGTCCTCCTTGTTCTTTGGGATGTGGAAGCTTGCAAGGCTACACACAGCAGGACAGGATCTTGGATTTCATCCCTCAGACCTCTGCTGAGCAGCCCTGCCTGCCTGGGGGTGAAAAAACCCTCAAACTTTAGTTCAATGGAATCACAGACTGGTTTGGGTTGGAAGGGATGTTAAAACTCGTCCAGTCCCACCCCTGCCATGGGCAGGGACACCTCCTACTGTCCCAGGCTGCTCCAAACCCCAATGTCCAGCCTGGCCTTGGGCACTGCCAGGGATCCAGGGGCAGCCACAGCTTCTCTGAGCACCCTGTGCCAGGGCCTCCCCACCCTCCCAGGGAACAATTCCTTCCCAATATCCCACCTAACCCTGCCCTGTGTCACAGTCCCCAGGAGCAGCCACGAGCCATAACCACTGCCCTGGCTGTGGTAACAAACCCCTGTTTCTGACAGGGCTGCAGCACAACCCCGGCCACTGACCACAGAAGGGGAAAAATGGGCTAAACTCACTCTGAGAAGCAAAAGAAAACAGCTCTGGGGCGCTGCTGCCTCACGGTCAGCGGGCACTGCCACATCTCCATGTGCTCCTGTCCCATGGGAGAGTCAAGGAGCTGACACTTCCCACCTACCCCAGGAGCTCTGACCACCCCAAACCCCTCTGGAGGGGCTGCCCTGGAGCCTGCAGTGCCCAGGGAACCCCTCTGCTGTGCCCAGAGCATCCCCTCTGCTCCCACTGGGATGGGATGGATCAGAGACCCAGCCACGCTGCTGCCCTTCCCATGGATTCTCGTCCTACTTGCTCCCATTGGGATGGGGACTCCAGGCACCGCTGCCTCGAGATCCGAGACCCAGCCACGCTGCTGCCTTTCCCATGGATTCTCGTCCTACTTCTGGGAAGGCAGAGGCAGGAGCTCGGCAGCGAGGAGGGCTCGGTGCCAGCGCAGGCTGTGGGTCCCTGTGCAGGCACTGACAGGCAGCCCCGAGGCTCGAGGCTCCATTTATAACCCGATTCGTTTGACACACAGACCTGCCTTAAACCCCAACACGAATCCGCTTCACCAGAGGGAACGAGGGAAAGGGAATAAAAAGCCCATCCCAGCCCTAAAGCCAGCGCTGGGATGTAAAGGAAACTTCCGTTTCTTCACGGAAAAAAAAATAGAAATTCATTTCACTGAAGTGTAAATATAGAATCAAAGGCTGGTTGGGGTTGTGAAGGACCTTAAAGATCATCTACTTGCAAGCCTTGCTGTGGGCAGGGACACCTTCCACCTGACCAGGGCTCCAGGATACAACTGATGCGCTATTTCAAGCCACCCTATCTGAATATTTAATTAAAAATTGTTTTTCATTTCCTACCACCATCAGTCTAAGCCTGTAAGTGATNTGGTTGGGGTTGTGAAGGACCTTAAAGATCATCTGCTTCCAAGCCCTTGCTGTGGGCAGGGACACCTTCCACCTGACCAGGGCTCCAGGATACAACTGATGCGCTATTTCAAGCCACCCTATCTGAATATTTAATTAAAAATTGTTTTTCATTTCCTACCACCATCAGTCTAAGCCTGTAAGTGATCCTTCCCTTCCTCCCTCCCTCCCTCCTCAGCAGCTTCTCCCTGGGTTTAGTTTTCTATTTTTGCCCTGCCACCATTTCAGAGTTTTTGAAAAACATTTCGTCACACGCCTCTTACACATCTCAGCCTGTGGTTGTTTTCGTTTCTCCCACCTCTACTCCTTTCAAAAAAAACCCCCAAGTCGACTCAGAAAATGTATATAAATATATATATA